>CM053034.1:3288389-3393389 GCA_028564925.1 Lithobates sylvaticus | reverse complement strand
ACAGGGGCAGAGGGTCTCTACTGTTGGGGGACTGTTGATGAGAAGGGGTTTGAGAACACCGCTGTTGATGAAAAGGGCTGTGATGTGAAGGGGGTTAAGTGTATTACTGTGATGTGAAGGGGGGGGGGGGCTGTGATATGAGGGGGGACGGAGGACACTGATGCAAGAATATTCAGGTGTGGAGGAACTCTGGAATGGCTGCAGTGGATTTGCTCGCAGGGTGTGTACAGAAAAGCGTCCTGCAGCTGCGAGGTGTTTGGCGATCCTTCCACTTCTGTGATGGCGGCTGTCCAGGCAACGCGTTTCGAGGCACTTCCCCCTTTGCCTATTCTCGAGCCTTGTAGCAGATTCCTCCGGCTTTCATACCACTGCGGAGTAGGACTGCATTCTTCAGTCATGAGGTTATGTACTGTGCAACCTCCCTCTCAGGATGCTTGCACAAACTTGGGGCAGTGCTTAAATCAGACACGCCTCTGCAGCCAGTGTTGCTTGCATGGTCAGTCCTGCGTATCGGGAAAATGGCGAGATGCTAGGTGTGGGGGTTTTATTTGGCGGGAGTCATTTGGAGAGACAATCTAGCGGGAGAGATGATCTTCGGATGGGGGAAGGGGTTAATCCCGCCCCGTGTTCTCATTGCTTTCTATCTTTGTTATCTCAGTTGTTTCCCCTGTAATTTGGCTGCCATTAGTCAGCAGAGTTCTCACCGCTGTGCCGGGCGCATCGCCTGTGTCTAGTTGTCCTGGTTACTTGGCGTTCATCCCGGCTTGGTGTGCCCCGTTGTTACTGTAGTAACCTGACTGCTGGAAGCCGTCTCCTGTCAGGGACCGGCCCGGAGGGGGGCAGGGGGGGGGGGGGTAATTACTGACAAGTGATCCGCTGCGCTGGGCACATTAACTCCTCCTGTGCTGGGTCACTTCTGTTTTAATTGTCTAATCATTTCAACACGCTTGGGCTCCAATCACATCTCCGCATTCTGAATCGCCAAGATTCGCAATAGCGGCAAATCGCAGGACACCCGTGCATAGCCCAGTCAGTTTCAATAGCCCCCGAACCCGGTGCGGTTTTATTAATTTTTTTTCTCGTGATTCATCTGGCGGCAATCGTGGTAAAACTAAAAAGTCCACAAGCTTTTTTTTTTTTGGCCGAAGGGCGTCTTATGATTCTATTTCCGTGATTATCTCCCCCCCCCCCCCCCCCCCCCCCCCCCCGCATCACCCCCCCCAAGATGTGAACGGAGCCTAAATGCTCAACTCCATTGGAAAAAAAAATCAACCCTTGCAGTAGCACCCCCCAACCATGCCACCACCACACTGAAAGGGTTAATTGCTCGTTATATCTGGGGCACGTGTCAATCCGGCCTGCCATGCCGTTTCATGTGGCCCTTTTTTTTTTTTTTTCAGCCTGAAAGCCACCTCCCGGTTTTGCCCCCCGTCACCACTGTCACAAGCCTTGTATTTATAAGGACAGCTTTCCTCTTGGTGGCTCCCACTGGTCCCTGCCTGCCCCCCTCCCAGCGGGGACAACGATGGGGGAATGAGATGCTTTTTTTTTGGGGGGGGGGCGGGGGGATAAATGAGGGCTGTGAAGGGAGATGTGTGCAGAGGTGGGGGATGGGGGAGAGTGGTGCAGAGGTCAGAGCTGAGGAGAGGTGGAGGTGAGATGTGGACAGCCTGTGAAAGAGAACTGGACGCTGCGCTCTGTGCGCAGCGCGCCCCTGAATGCTGCGCTCTGTGCGCGGCACGCCCCTGAATGCTGCGCTCTGTGCGCAGCTCACCCCCCCCCCCCAGCACTACTGTTTATTTCCCCCTTTAAGATCCTTCCCTTGTGTACCCTTCCAAAATTAATGAGACTGTTGCTGGATGCCGCCATCTTGGATGTGACGTCAGCAGCCCAAGCAGACTCTAATGATGTGCTATAGTAGTCCCCTTCACATCTTCCTTGGCAGCTACACAAAAGATTTTGAAGGAGGTGGTGGAGGAGCTGGGCCAGCACAGTAATTGCACAAGTAGGGACACTACATCTATATTACAGGTGTGCAGGCAGCAGATTTCAGATAATAGTTTGGGTTTGGAAGTACAACACGCAATGTTTTTGGGCATTTGGGTGGTGTACAAGTTTTGGAGATGAGGAGGACTGATCTTTGGGGGTCTACACAGCTGTTCAGGTCAGCCACTTAGAAAGTCTTGAAGTCAGACAGCCAGGCAGCTGACAATTTCAGGAGGAGGGAAATAATGGTCTTTTTGGTGTGGGGTCGTGGCCAGTGGGGTGCAGTTGCCGGTGAGGTTGGGGTACCAGTGAGGTGTGGTGCAGTTGCCGGTGAGGTGGGGTGCCATGGCCAGGGATGGACAACATGGCTGGAGGGTAACGGTCCGTACTGTTGCTCTCATTGGGCAGCTTATTTCCTGCATATCTATGTCTCCTACACTGAGGACTGTATGGACTGACGGTGTTCTTGTCTCTTCCAGCTGTATAGATTCCTGGTTTGAAGTGAACAGGTGTTGTCCGGAGCATCCCTCTGATTGACTGGCAGCCACTCTGTCTGGCTTTATTTTAAGGTGAGTTACAGGTCACCCCCCCTCGCTGCACTGCCCAGGCTCAGTGCCAGCCCTAGGCCCTTTTTATTGACCGGTTAGGGCGGTGTAGCCAGTATGTTGGCTCCACTGGGGGCTACTCAACGTCAGTGAAATGTTTCCATGTAAGCTGTGCTTGTCTCCTCCATTGAGGGACATGGGAAGGCTTCACCCTTCATGCTATACTGCCACCTACAGAAGGATAGGACACTGTACACCAACTCAAGCATGCCTCCGTTTCTGGTAGTGTCCAAGGAGGATGGACGTCTGTTCAGCTGTCCTGTATTAAGAGCTTTCTGCTTGTGTGTCTTTTTATTTTATTTTTTTCCTTTAAAGCGGTCCTCTACATCACTGCTGGAGCTTCATATCTGATTGCATCCAGAGTGCTTGTCCTCAGCCTGGAAGTTACATTTGGGTGTTGGGTTTACTGCTTTCCTGGTGTGCTTAATCATTTTCTTGTAGTCATTGGTGGGGAAAAGGTCACATCATTTTGTGAGCATGCTGGTGGTGGTAGTAGGGAATATATTAGATCTTTATTGTTTATCCCCATCAGTGTCTGATCCTTCTGTACATGACAGTATACATCAAAGGGTAGAGACCTCTGATGCCTCTCAATGGACTCAAAGTATTTTTTACGGTATATACAAAAATCCTTTTTATTGTAGATTTGATCCTTGGTCCCAGGCGGGGTCTGTAGTTGGCCAATACAAGGGTAGTGAGCACTCTGGCCTTATTCATATTATAGCCATCTTCACCTCTTGCCACCTGCCGCAGACATATATGTGGTTCTGTGTAAACCACTTGCCATGCTGAGAGCGCGCTCCCAGAGCGGTCGCTATTGGGAGATCAGTAAGCTCCTGATGCATACTTGGGGTTTTAAAGGCAGAAGGTGCATTCTATGCATTAAGATAAAAGCCTTCTGTGTGCAGCACCCCCCTAATATTTAACTCGGCCCCATCTTTATCCAGCGATGTTGCACTGGAGCCTCGGCTGGCTGGAACTCTGTCCTCATTGGCTGAGACCATAGCAGTGAACCAATGAGGAGAGAGGGCGGGGCCGAGCTGCAGCTCCATGCCTGAATGCACACACAGCAGCAGGTCGGCCGGGGTGTTCCCATAGCAAGCTACTTGCTGTGGGGAAACTCAGCAGGAGGGAGGAGCCAGGAGCGCTGGCAAAGGACCTGAGAAGAGGAGGATCCCGGCTGCTATGTGCAAAACCATTACACAGAGCAGGTGAGTGACATGTTTGTTATAAAAAAAATAAACAAGACCTTAATATCACTTTAAAGGGTTGGGAGGCATTCGGCGTGAAGAGATGAAACAGGATCTTCAATCTTTTAAAAAGTTCAGGGCGCTGTCCTCGCCAGTGTCGGTTCTTTGACGGTCTCCGGGTCCCCAGCATCGCCAGGTTTACTCTGAGAAGCTGGTTGTGACTTCCTGCTGCTTCGCAGCTGGCTTCCCACTGTACTCTGCCTTAAGACCCGCAGCCTCCTGGGACCTGTGATGTGTCCCAGGAGGTCGTGGGTGGGCTGGTGGGCTAATCGCCCTCGACAACCCCAGCAGAAGTGGGAGCAGTTACCTGCCAAAACTAGGCACCCACTCCCAGAAAAACAAAAACCTAAAGTGGGAGAGGGTGGAGAGTAGATGAAGCAGAACTTCCCTTTTATTAATGAATTGTTCCAGGCATGGTATACTTGGTTACATTGTTCCAGCTTGGACCTATATAACTATGTACCATACCTGGCCGATTCCCCTGGAGGCTGGAAATCCCTGTAGTAGACACTGCTACTACAGTGATCTCCACTTCCAGGTCCTGTGCCGAGCGGCGGTCCGATGCAGTCTGAACACAGGAGGTTGGCTGCTGTGCACAGGCTCCGTTCAGAGAATAGAAAGCATTCTGTGATTGGACGATGCTGGGTGGTGACGTCCCTTTTTTTCAATCTGTCATCTATGAAAAACTTGGATTTTCTTTTGGCTACCTATATACTTTGTTGATAGAGGAAGCAAAGAAAATACGTTATCATTTTAAATATAAAGGACTACGTGCCTGCACAGGAGCTTGTCTATTGGCTGAGTGTGGTCACTTGAGGAAAGGGAGGCGGAGTTACAGGGGTTTAAAGTGGACCTGTTGCTTTGCCTGCCTCAGCAGATCACAAGTCTTCTCTATTGTACCTAATTATTATTTTGTAAATTTAGTGGGTTTTTTTCGCTGTTACTTGCAATGCTGTCTGACACTGACTCCATTATTGTCTTGCAGATTACTGGGTCTCGCCCGCTTTAGGATCACAGAGGTCGTTCTTCACGTCTTCTCCGGGATGTCTAAACTGCTTTACACTCACACACGTCCCCTCTTTCATGCCTTCCCTGCGTAATCCAGACCGGGAGATCCGGGGAATGGCAAAAGCCAAACTGAAGCCTCTTCCTATCATCTTTTAAGTCCTGCCGGGGGAGAAGCCGCAAGAGGTGCAATCTTTTGCGCAGCCCATCTATCCTTCCTCCCAAAGGTGGACAACGCCAAGAGGTCTTTAGGTCAGCGTCTTTCTTCTTTTATTATTTTTCACGAGGGACTGAGCCCACGCAGTTTGAGGACCCTGCCCACGTTTAGCCCTTTCACTGCTATCGGACACAGAGGGAGGCGTTGTATAATGTGACGCCACGACGGACACAGAGGGAGGCGTTGTATAATGTGACGCCACGACGGACACAGAAGGAGGCGTTGTATAATGTGACGCCACGACAGACACAGAAGGAGGCGTTGTATAATGTGACGCCACGACGGACACAGAGGGAGGCGTTGTATAATGTGACGCCACAACGGACACAGAGGGAGGCGTTGTATAATGTGACGCCACGACGGACACAGAAGGAGGCGTTGTATAATGTGACGCCACGACTGGAAACAGAGGGAGGCGTTGTATAATGTGATGCCACGACTGGAAACAGAGGGGGGCGTTGTATAATGTGACGCCGCGACGGACACAGAAGGATTCGTTGTATAATGTGACGCCACAACGGACACGTACTTTTTATTTCCTTGGCAATTTGCACTGAACATTTGGAGTTTATAAGGGCACGGAGACCCTGCCTGCGTGCAGCGGTCTAGAGTCGGAGGACTGCGCGCACAATGGCATGCTTGCGGATAGACTTTTGGCAGCAAGCTGTAAGCGGAGTTTCTTCTAAACCAGGGTCCTTTCCCAGTGCTTCCCAGAGGTCTGTAGGAGGCAGGCACTGTCCTGTTTATCGGGGAGGGGGATGGTGGTGGTGGTGGTGGTGGTGGGGGTGGGGGTTTGGCTGAAAACCATCTCGTCTCCAGCTGGAATGAGGTTTTTGCACATAACTTAATCGCAGAGCTGAAGAGAGTCCGGAGGAAACGTATTTTTACCGGAATGAGGATACAAGGTCGGGGGGTTTAAAGGGTGTTTACTTAGACAAGCTCGTAATTGCCAACTTCCCGGTCCTTTTCCTGTATATTATAGATAGGATAAATAAATTATTTCTGCTGGATAGTGTCAGACACATTTTGAAGGATCTGTTGGTGTTTTACAATCTGTTCCCCCCCCCCCCCCCTCGATCCCTTCCGTTGCCCACATTAGTGTTATTTTGTATATATATCGCAGTAATATTCGTACATCTTTAGGTGCTGGATTTTGGGGGCTCCTCCTGATTTTTACACATTGCTGGTCCCTGCCGCTGTAGCTGAACGATCTGTCATGTTGGCTGATCGGCTTCTATTTTGTTCCCAGACTTGGAGAACCTCCTAAGGTGCTGAAGGTGGCGCCAAGGTGCTGGTTATGCGTTAAACCCAATGATAAAAAGGATGCGACTATTGAGGACAATGTCAGAGCGGTGTTTATAAACCCGCTGCCTTTTTCTTACCAGAAAATCGGTTTATCTTCAGCCAACTGAGATTATTAAAGTTGAACTCCAGGGATGGATTTTATTACGTGCGCCATCTTGGACCAATGTAAGCATTCGTATGCCATGGCTGTGGGACTGCCGTGGAAGTTGGGGTTTGCTGTCTTCTGGGTCCCGTGGCAAGAAAGTAAGCGCCCCGTGGTTACTTTGCAGCAGGGCGCCATTCACAAATCTACCGCAAGCACTGGTATGTGTTCCCACACACACGCGCGGTAGTTCTGATCAAAAAAATTATAAACAGGTTAGCTAATTGCACAGACGGTATTCCGTTATATAATTAATGGCCCTACACAGAACGCTTCGCATTTTCTAAATGAATGCAAGGCATTCTGTTATTGGACAAGGTGGAAATGGTGGCGTCATCGTCTCGTCTTTTCCTTTTATCCCTTTGTCCAGTTAGTGAACATCTTGCATTCATTAAGAAAAATGCAAAGGCTTCTGTGAATGGCACCACCCAAGCCGAGCAAGTGACCTCAGGGAGGGCATAGAAAGGATTCCAGTAACCGCACATCGTACTGAGCCGTTTATCATGGAGATGGAAACGTCTGACTCATTTTGCCCCGGGGCTTCGTCATGGGGATCCAGAATGGGACTACTTTCTAGCCTTAACCCTCCAGTGGAATCTGCTGAATAGGGCCAGGGAAGTCTGAGTGGAGATCCAAAGCTGCATTAAAGGGGAGTTTAACCAGGGTTCCAGCTCCCACTTCTTCCCAGCGCACTGCAAGGGAGATCACCCCCCCTCCTTCTCAGCAATCATCTGGGACACGTCCCAGTTGATTGCCCGGTCAGTCACGGCTCGCGAATGCGCAGTAGGTGCCCGGCTGTGTAGCCCACAGTTACAATGCCGGCATCACAGAGAGGAGGAGGAGACAAGCGGAGCTTCGTTCCCCCCCCCCTTTCTCTGGACCCTGGGACAGGTAAGTGTCCGATTATTAAGTCAGCAGCTGCAGTATTTGTAGCTGCTGACATTTTAATTTTTTTTTTTTTAAGCAGAACTCTACTTTTAAGGTTCAAAGTGACCCCCTAGGGTTACTACACGGCAGGGTAGCTGCTCACTTGGCATGGGTGCCATTCACAGAATACCTTGCATTTTTATCAAGAAATGCTAAGTATTCTCTTATTGGACAAGATAAAAATTGTGGCGTCATCTTCTCGTTTTTTCCTGTTTTCCAGTCAGCAAACACCTTGCATTCTTTAAGAAAAAATGGTAAGGGTTCTGTGAATGGCACTCAAGCTGAGCAAGTGACCCCTTGTGGTTACTATGCAGTACGGCAGCCGCTCGCTCGGGTATGGAATATGTATACTTTACATTGGTCCAGGCTGGATCAATGTAACGACGCAATAGATCCATACCTGGAGTTCAGCTTCAACTTAATTGGGGAACACTTCGCTTCTGTCGCACAATTTGGAGACCTGACAATCTCTAAACGAATCGAAAGACCAGATCCTTCAGTATAAAGTCTACTCTGCTCACCTTTCTGGCGGTCTTCTCTTTGCTCCAGTGCTGCATTCTCCATAAGACTTGTTGGCATTCAACTTTTCTAGAAATATTGGGCACCTAGGTCCCTCACCACATGGTATTTTTCTGTGAGCTTTTACCCTGCGTCCTCTAGTGGGGTAATGGTTAGAGAAAGGAACCACAGCGAGCCACATAGAAGCTTTCTGTCAGACTGGGAAGTGTGGAATATTAAGGATTCTTACAGAGGCTGCAGCACTGAAACGAAGGCGGTAGGCCCGGGTTGAAGGGGGTTGTAGCCCTGGAGGCCTGTGTTGAGGGAGGTTTGAGGGCAGAAGGCCCGGGTTGAGGGGGGTTTGAGGGCGCAAGACCTGGGTTGAGGGGGGTTTGAGGGCGCAAGGCCGGGGTTGAGGGGGGTTTGAGGGGAGGGCGGCGGGAGGGGGGGGTTTGCCACCGCCCCCCCCCCGGTGGGCGCAAGGCCCGGGGTGAGGGGGGGGGGTGAGGGGGGGTTTGAGGGCGCAAGGCCGGGGTTGAGGGGGGTTTGAGGGCGCAAGGCCGGGGTTGATGGGGGTTTGAGGGCGCAAGGCCCGGGTTGAGGGGGGTTTTGAGGGCGCGCAAGGGGCCGGGGCGGGGGGTGTGAGGGGGGGGTTTGAGGGCGCAAGGCCCGGGTTGAGGGGGGTTTGAGGGGCGCCAAGGGGCCCCGGGTTGAGGGGGGTTTGAGGGCGCAAGGCCCGGGTTGAGGGGGGTTTGAGGGCGCAAGGCCCGGGTTGAGGGGGGGTTTGAGGGCGCAAGGCCCGGGTTGAGGGGGGTTTGAGGGCGGAAGGCCCGGGTTGAGGGGGGTTTGAGGGCGCAAGGCCCGGGTTGAGGGGGGGTTTGAGGGCGGAAGGCCCGGGTTGAGGGGGGTTTGAGGGCGCAAGGCCCGGGTTGCCAGTAAGGCGAATTTAAGACCTTTTTTTGTTTTGCTGAAATCTAGTCTTTTGATATGTTTGATCCGATAGGGTCTCTTCACTGGGCTGTGAACTTAGAAGTAGAAGAAACTTGGGGCCCGTTCATATCTTTGCATTGGAAGTCATGTTATTCCAGAGGGACAGACAAAAACCGGATATTGGGCTGTTCAGATCTCTGTCCTTGTCTCCTGGGCCCCGATGAGTGAATGGCAGCTGTTGATGCCGGTTTTATCATCTTCTGTTCTGCATGGAGACGTTTTAAATAAACTTTACTGCCATCTTTTCCTAAAACACAAAAAACTGATACCAAAGAATAAACACGTTGTTTTTTTTTTTTTTTTTTTTTTTTAAACCCCATGCTGATAGATGTGAATGGGGCCTCAAGTTGCTTTTACCTGAAAGTGAAATGTGGCTTCAGCATGGACCAGTCCTATAGGAGTCCTGACTTCAGCGCTAAGGGTTGCATCTGACTACAGACCAATGAAACCGCCAGAGAATAGTCACCTGCTTCTTCTATGTGTCGCCCCGGGCCGGGTGAGTGAGCCGCTGCTTCCTCGCCGATGAGAAAGCTTCACGATGCAGGTCGCCAGCGAGGGAGGAAAGTCTTGCTCAGTGGGCCAGTGGTTGATGGGAGTATTTCTCTACTCTGTGTGGCCCAATATAGTTATCTGTCATCAGAGACGGGAGCACTAGTGTGACATGGGGGGGGGGGGGGGTCTCCCTCTATAGCTGGATAAGCGATTTTCTCCCGGGAAGGCTGCTCAATGTTGCCAGTAAGGGAGTGACGTCTTGCTTATCAGACCAGTGGTTGACTGAGTACTACTCTACCCTGTGTAGACCCATATGGCAATCAGTCAGTGTGACATGGGGGGTGTCTCCATCACTGGCCGGATGAGTGAGGAGTTGCTCCCTCGCTCACGGGAAGGCTGCTCAATGTTCCCAGTAAGGGAGTGACGTCTTGCTCATTGGGCTCAGAAGTGAGCTGAATACTTATCTACCTTGTGTAGCCCTGTATGGCGATCCTTCATTGACAGCACTAGTGTGACGTGGGGGGGGTCTGGCTGGATGAGTGAGGAGTTCTCTCCCTGATGGGGGAAAGCTGCACAATGTAAGTCTCCAGCAAGTTATTGACATCTTTCTAATTCATCTTCCACCAGTGTGACCATGGGGGGTCTCTCCATCACTGGCCAGATGAGTGAGGAGCCACTTCCTTCGCTCACAGGAAGGCTGGTTTATGTTGCCAGTAAGGGAGTGACGTCTTGCTCATTGGGCCAGAGGTGTAAGCGAAGTACTTCTCTACCTTGTATAGATCCGTATGGCGATCTTTCACCAAGAACGGGGAGTGTGTCACTTGCCAGATGAGTGAAGAGTCATCGTCATAAGTGAATCACAACAACATAATCCTTCAAGGATTCAAATAAACCATGAAATGTTCATCCAATAACCATTGATTCAAAGTAAAGTTCATAGATAATAAATTCTTCATTCTTCAAACAAGGCGCTGCTTAGTTTTGAACCTTCTGCAACCTTCACCCTATGTGGGTCTAAAAAAATGCATACATGTGCAGTAGAGCTGCACAAGTAATCGTTAAAAAAAATCGTGATCTCGATTCAGCCCCCCCTGACAATCTCTATTGCAGAGTTTGCCAATTCTTTCCTCTAACAAGTGGAGAGACTTATCTGCCCACTCAGCTGTCAAAAGAAAACATCTGGGCAGTCTGCCAAGTTTTTAACATGAAACATTGTAACTAACTCTTCCTTAGATCAAAGGTATAAACTTCTGTATGTAAAGAAAAGAATCCAGGCAGTCTGCCAAGTTTTTAACATGAAACATTGTAACTAACTCGTCCTTCTTAGATCAAAGGTATAAACTTCTGTGTGTAAAGAAAAGAATCCAGGCAGTCTGCCAAGTTTTTACCATGAAACATTGTAACTAACTCTGCCTTCTTAGATCAAAGGTATAAACTTCTGTGTGTAAAGAAGAAAATCCAGGTAGACTGCCAAGTTTTTAACAATGTGTAAATGCAGGAAGTTTAGCCACTTAGATTCTAAATCTTTTTCTGACATTTGTTTCTTAAGTTGAAATCAATCTCTTTTGCTAGAAAATTACTTGGGAACCCCCAAACATTTTATATATATATATATTAGTGGTGACTCTAGGGAATAAAATGCCAATTGCTGCAATATTTTATGTCACACTGTATTTGCCCAGCGTCTTTCAAATGCAATTTTTTTGAAAAAAATACACTTCAATGAATTAAAAAAAAAAAAAACAGTAAAGTTAGCTCAATTTTTTTTTGTTTTAATGTGAAAGATGTTGCGCCGCGAGAATCGTGATTTATCTTCTAAGCAAAAAAATTGTGATTCTCATTTTAGCCAGAATGGTGCAGCGATCCCCGTCACTTATTCACCACTGCGCTCCCCTCTATATTGGACCTGTAATAAGTCCAACATGGCCTACCCCTGCTTGGGCTGTACTCCCAGGTTACAGACAGCTGATTGTTATCCTTTCCGAGTTTCACTATATTCTTATCAGTGGACTGTATGGAAAAGACTCCTCCGCCCCCCCTCGATTAAAATGAACCTGCTCCCATTGTGTAGTATGTAGGGTCTATTATGGGTTTATTAAAAGCATCCACTTTCTTTAAAATTTAGAGACCATGCATTCATTCCCTACTACCAGTGTGGCCGTGGCTCCCAATGCACTACCTCACCCGACTCCGCCCAACGCGCATTGTCACTACCATGTGACTTCCTCAGGGGTCGTGAGCAAGGTTACGCAATGGCAGCTGTCTGTAACCTGGGAGTACAGCCCAAGCAGGGGGAAGGCCATGTTGGACCTATTACAGGTCTAATATAGAGGTGAGCGCAGTGGTGAATAGGTGACGGGGATTGCTGCACATGAATGCATTTTTTTTTTTTAGACCCACATAGGGTGAAGGTTGCAGAAGGTTCAAAACTAAGGTGCACCTTGTTTGAAGAATTTATTATCTATGAACTTTACTTTGAAGTTATTATGGGATGAATATTTCATGGTTTATTTTAACCCTTGAAGGATTGTTGTGATTTATTTATGATTATTTAGATAAGCGCAACCAATGTACAAGATCTGATTCCTGTCCTGTATTCATAGGGGGGATTCCCCTTCACTTCCTGTCCTGGTAACATCTTTCGGTGGCTTAGGAAGTTGGTTAAATTTAAAAAGCAATAACCAGACAAATTCTAACTGGTCCCCACTTCAAAGCTCTATGGGCTCCATTGATTAGCCCTCCCATGTCAGAGCTCTGTGGGCTCCATCGATTGGCCCTCCCGTGTCAGAGCTCTGTGGGCTCCATTGATTGGCCCTCCCGTGTCAGAGCTCTGTGGGCTCCATTGATTGGCCCTCCCGTGTCAGAGCTCTGTGGGCTCCATTGATTGGCCCTCCTGTGTCAGAGCTCTGTGGGCTCCATCGATTGGCCCTCCTGTGTCAGAGCTCTGTGGGCTCCATCGATTGGCCCTCCCACATGTCGGAGCTGTATGGGCTCCATCGATTGGCCTTCCCACGTGTCGGAGCTGTATGGGCTCCATCGATTGGCCTTCCCACGCGTCGGAGCGTTATGGGCTCCATCGATTGGCCTTCCCACGTGTCGGAGCTGTATGGGCTCCATCGATTGGCCTTCCCACGTGTCGGAGCTGTATGGGCTCCATCGATTGGCCCTCCCACGTGTCGGAGCTGTATGGGCTCTATTGATTAGCCCTCCCATGTCAGAGCTATATGGGCTCCATTGATTGGCCCTCCTGTGTCAGAGCTCTGTGGGCTCCATTGATTGGCCCTCCTATGTCAGAGCTATATGGGCTCGATTGATTTCTCCTGTGTCAGAGCTCTGTGGGCTCCATCGATTGGCCCTCCCACGTGTCAGAGCTGTATGGGCTCCATCGATTGGCCCTCCCACGTGTCGGAGCTGTATGGGCTCCATCGATTGGCCTTCCCACGTGTCGGAGCTGTATGGGCTCCATCGATTTGGCCTTCCCACGTGTCGGAGCTGTATGGGCTCCATCGATTGGCCTTCCCACGTGTCGGAGCTGTATGGGCTCCATCGATTGGCCTTCCCACGTGTCGGAGCTGTATGGGCTCCATCGATTGGCCTTCCCACGTGTCGGAGCTCTATGGGCTCCATCGATTGGCCTTCCCACGTGTCGGAGCTCTATGGGCTCCATCGATTGGCCCTCCTGTGTCAGAGCTCCATGCCATTCATCTTTACACCAGGCTGAGGGAATTGGGCCATGCTGTTTCCTGTAAATACTCCTCTGACATTGTCCTTTAGCCAAATTTCTTTCAATTTTATCTGATTATCTTTCCTGTGCTGCCCATTTTCTGTTCATGGTTGGGTAGCAGGGAGATGTTTACAACCTCCATTCTTCTTCTGCGCACCAGACAAATGGCTGAATACACGTTCTAACCCATCAAACCTGCCATTGGATTTGTAATTCTGTTCAGCTGGTCTTGTGATTCACACAAGCAAAAAGGTGACCCGCCCTTTGATGAGCTTTGCAGCTCTGATTGGGCGATAGAACTTCCTCACCCGGTGATGAAGGTGCCATGAAGATCCACAGAGATGAGTGCTGCCATCTTCATGGCTGTTCTGTGTGGCAGAGGTGTGGGAATTGCAAGACTGACCAAACCGAAGCCTACACATCAGAATTTTTGTTCAGTTGCTTGAAATTCTCTTTTAAACACCAACCAGACCAAACTTAGTGCCAAAGTCAAACCTCTGATTATTCAGACGTCACACTGATCGCCTTATTGATACATAGAAGCGGTTGAGTCTTTAGTCTGAACCCTTAGATGGCATCTTAGTTCGGAGTGACAGCCATGTTGCTGGACATGCTGTGTTCTGATTGGACAACGTGCGGTCACTCTGACCATGTGACATTACATGTCTTGAGTTGCTCGATAAATACCCGATCGCCCGTAGATATTTTGTATTCCATCTCTTCCTCACTTATCATGCTGGATATCTGGATAAGGCCGTCTTTGGCTCTGACTGGGAAGAACATATCCCAACATGCAGGCAGGCAAAGCATGCTGGGATTTGTAGTTCTCCATCAGCCCGGCTGCTCCACCAATGCTGTGTATAGTCGATTGTTTTCAGGGCCGAGCTGCTGCAGTAGAAATGGCTGGAAGTGGTGATTGCCACCTAGTGGTGAGTTCATTTAGTACAAGTTGTTCTTTTGCATTCTTGTTCCCAGGGATTGGGGTGGGGGGGATGAGAAACCAGTGCCAACGTATCATCCATTCACATTTTATCCGAATAGAACAAGTCTAGCTTTATTTCATCTTTTAATTCGTATTTGCTTCATTTTGTTTTATGTCATCTAATGCTGGAGTCTGGCACACCGTTACAATGCTGCCATCTATTCCATTGCTTCTTTTCACCCGCATTGAAGGACATTAGAACCCATACCCACTCACTTTTTTTGTTTTTGTTTTTTTTGGCACGTTAACCGAACCTCTCCGGAGTTGCGAATAGAGGTGTACACAAGGCGGACGTGGATCTATTTCCCCCTTGATGCCCCTTCGCTCCCCCGGGGGAGGAGTTTGCACTGTCTTTTATTGCCCCAAAACTGCTGGAATGACCCTTTTTGTTGACCTAACAAAGCTTTGGGGTCGGGGATTCCCCCGGAAAGGCCAAACATTATTCACCCTCTTGTGATTTTTTTTTTTTTTCTTTTTTTTAATTTTATAAATTTGGAGGGAGGTGAGATACAGACTGTGTTGTATATCTGTTGTTATAAAATAAAGGAATGTGTCTTTGCAGATCTGTGACTCTGGATTGTTCAATAATGTTGTGTCTGCTTTTCACTTTTTCTAGAATTTTTAAATCTCATCTCTGGGCACAAATATGGCACCGAAACTTTGGCCCCTATATAGAGGGGGCCCCGGGAGGAGCATTCCACCCAAAAATGGAACTTCCACTTTTTGGATTCCTCCTCCCCCTCCGGTGTCACATTTGGCAACTTTCAGGGGGAGCAGATACCTGTATAATCCAGGTATTTACTCCCTCTTCTGGGCACAAATCACCGCAGGCTCCCCGGATATCTATGCCACGTCCGGCTCCTCCTCTGCCAAATGTGACACCGGAGGGGCGGGACAGAGGAGGAGCCGGACATGGCGTAGATATCCGGGGAGCCTGCGGTGATCTGTGCCCAGAAGAGGGAGTAAATACCTGGATTATACAGGTATCTGCTCCCCCCGCCCCCCTGAAATTTGCCAAATGTGACACCGGAGGGGCGCGACAAATTTCAGGGGGGCGGGTGGAGCAGATACCTGTATAATCCAGGTATTCACTCCCTCTTCTGGGCACAGATCACCGCAGGCTCCTCGGATATCTACGCCACGTCCGGCCCCTCCTCTGTCCCGCCCCTCCAGTGTCACATTTGGCAACTTTCAGGGGGGCGGGGGGGGGAGGGCAGGATACCTGTATAATCCAGGTATTTACTCCCTCTTCCGGGGAACAGATCACCGCAGGCTCCGCTGATATCTACGCCACGTCCGGCCCCTCCTCCGTCCCGCTCCCCCTGCTGTCTTTTGGAAGACACACGGGTCCCAGTAGACAGCAGGGATCAGTGAGGACGCGCAGCGTGAGTCACACATGCACAGTAGGGATTCAGGCTGTGAAGCCTCAAGGCTTCACTTCCTGATTCCCTTACTGAAGATGGCGGCGCCTCCACCTGAGAGCCGAGGGACAGATCGGCTTCAGGTGAGGACATCGTGGGCGCCCTGGACAGGAAAGTCTCCATATTTTAAAAGTCAGCAGCTGCAGTATTTGTAGTTGCTGACTTTTAAAAAAGAAATTTGGTGGAACTCGGCTTTAAGGCTGTGTTCACACTGAGGAACGGAGCGTTTCCCAGCAGGGGGTCCGGTGCGTCTCCATTCACCATTTCAGTCCGAACTTTTGGCTGGATTTGGACCTGAAAAGGACCAGAAAACGCCCAAGACTTCTGTGCAATTCACACCGGAGCTGCTCCGGAGATTTGTGAACCGACTCTATAGAGCAGGGGTCTCAAACGGGCGGCCCTCCAGCTGTTGCGGAACTACAAGTCCCATCATGCCTCTGCCTGGGGGGGTCATGCTTGTAACTGTCAGCCTTGAATGAATGACTTGTATAGCGCTACCTATGCGAACTGAATCGCCTCAGGGCGCTTTTTGCCACTGGTGTCCATCTGTGGTATAGTGCGGTCCTTGCCCTGTGGGGTCCCGACACGCTTACAAACACATACAACATACACATATTTGGCCAATTATTTGGCAATGCCTCATGGGACTTGTAGTTTTGCAACAGCTGGAGGGCCGCCAGTTTGAGACCATTGCTATAGAGAGCCACGTACCACGCACAATCTCCAGCCAACCTAAAGGGCCCATTCACTCCAGATGCAGGGAATGCCTTTTTGACTGCCTTCCAATTGCATAGACCAGGGGTGTCAGACTAATTGAATGCTGAATCAGCATTGTGGTTGCCCTGGTTTGTATCTGTAAGATTAGATGTCCAGAACATTGCCCCCCCCCCCTTACATCAGAAATCAAGACCCCCCCCTACACACTATCAGAAATCCAGAGTCCCCCACCCCTCCCTTGCATCTGAGTGAAATCTACTTGTGCTGCTGCTGGGAAGCAAAAAGTGCAGAGTCTGGAGGAGGGCTGGTGGAAGTTGCTGGAGTCCCCTGAATACTAAAACAAGGGCATGTGCAGACAGGGAGGGGGGAGGTGTTCTAGGAGTTCTGTCCTTCCCTCTGCGACCAACTGCTGAGATTTGGGGGGGGGGGGGGGTGGCGGATACAGGGACTATCCTTTCTGCAGCTACACAGAGAAGGGGGGGATTTCCGCTGACACATAATGCTCACAGATCGGGGGGAGGAGAAGGAGAATTTTGCTCACATATCTGGGGGGGATTTCCACTGACACATAATGCTCACACAGCGAGGGGGGGGGGGGGGGGGGTTGATTTTTGCTGACACATAATGCTCTCACATCTGGTGGGGTGCAATTTTTCATGTTCGCCTTGTCTGTTCTCAGATCACGACAGCCCCCAAACCCCCTTTACATTAGAGAAGGGGGTCCCAACACCCCACAACATTCACATCACAAAGTACTTTAGATTTTCCCAGCTTAGTTCTATAATGAAGGGTCTTCTGTTGATGTTTATTGCCACCTAGTGACGAGTTCTGGAATTGCAGTTTTTCCCCTGCTGATAAGATACGGGGGTTCTTAGTGGGGTTCCCCATAAAGAAGTAATTTTATAACAAAACCTGACATTGTAGAACAATAATTGTATTGTCTGGAAAGGTGCTTCTAATAAGTCAGTGACAGCCGAGTAAGTGGATCCCTTTCCAAAATTTAAAAATGTTAAAACTTTAATGCAATTTGACTGAACCCATAGAGGGCTGATAACACCCAACCAAAACCTTCCTTTTTGTGTTGGAACCTCTGTTTTTATTGCAGGCTGTGTCCCCCAGTGGCACATTCCATGTCCCAGTGAGAAGGAGAAAAGAAAGTAATGGCAGAGTCTATAATGGAGGGCTCGGTGGCAGAACTGCGTAATTTATAGGACTGGATGGACATAGTACAAATCCTCCTCTAAAACTCTTAGTTAATAAAACTCACAAAGGATTATTTGGAAAACATTTATACAGGATTAGGAGTTACCGGGAATAAATGTCCTCTTAGCGAGGGGTGCTGTCATGGACTCGGGGGGGTTGCCTTAAAGAAGAAGCTTTGCACCCTCCCAGATGCTGCACTGGATTGGGCCTTCCACCACCAACTCCACATTAAAAGTATCACTTCAATTCAAGAAGAAGGTGATGTGTTCTGTACAAGGCTACGGCACCCTACCAGGTAAGGCTAAGCCCAGTATGGTGTGCGAAGGAAGTCCTATAGCAACTAAGGTTAAGTCCAGCATGGTGTTCAGTTGCTGTGCTACAGCACCCGATTATGTCCAGTATGGTATGAATGGAACATGGGGGCATGGGACACCTTAAGCGTTGCAGATTGTTCTACGGGAAGAACACTTGGCGACTATGGGTTAGCAAAGCCTCTAGAACAACCATTCTCAACCCGAGTTCCAAAGAACCCCAGGTTTTTCCACAGGTCATGGGTACTTGGGAAGTGGCTGATTGACCTCCCATCTAATGGTGCCTTCCTTGGGCCAACACCAACCAGAAACATGGCACCAGCGTTCTTTCTGGGCAGCCATTCCCAGTAGGAGTTCCAAAGGAACCCTAGGGTTTCTCCAGAGGTTCCTTGTGGTGTGACTGACTGACCTTCCATCTGCTGGTACCTGCATCGTTTCAGGGGCCAACATCACTTGGCAGAACGGCACCAATGATTTTTGATCAGCCATTCTCAACCAGAGTTCCAAGGAACCCTAGGGTTTCTCCAGAGATTGTTATGGGTATCCTGAGCTGTGGCTGATTGACCTCACATTTGTTGGTGCCTACATAGTCATTGGCCCAACACCACTTGGTAGAACCAGAAACATGACACTAGGGATCAGCCATTTCCAAAATAAGTGCCAAGGATTTGTAGGGTTACTAGGGGTTCTTTGAACTGTGGTTGACCGACTTTCTATCTGATGGTGCCTACATAGTTCTGGGGCCAACATCACTTGGTAGAACCAGCAGCATGGCACCAATGATCTTTTTGATCAGCTATTCTCAACCAGAGTTCCAAGGAATCCTAGGGTTTCTACAGAGGTGAACTGTGATTGACTGACCTCCTAGCTGGTGGTGCCTGCATAATTCTGGGGCAACCGTCACTTGGGAGAGCCAGCAGCATGGTATCAGTGATCTTTTTGATCAGCCATTCTGAATCAGAGTTCCAGAGGAACCCTAGGGTTTCGACAGGGGTTGTTGAGGGTACCTTGAGCAGTGGCTGATGGACCTCCCAGCTGATGGAGCCTGCATAGTTCCGGGCCGCTACCACCACTTGGCAGAACCAGAAACATGGCACCAGTGTTTTTTTTTTTTTTTATGATAAGCCGTATAAGAAACCTTGTGCTTCCTTCAGAGGTTACTAGGGTTTCTTTGAACTGTGGTTGATTGACCTCTTATCTGATGGTGTCTGCATAATTCTGGGGCCAACATCACTTGGCAGAACCAGCAGCATGGCACCAATGGTATTTTTGATCAGTCATTCTCAACCAGAGTTCCAAGCAACCCTAGGATTCCTCCAGAGGTTGTTAGGGGTACCTTGAGCTGTGGCTGATTGACCTCCCATCGAATGGTGCCTTCATAGTCCTTGGGTCAGCACCATTTGGCATAACCATAAACATGCTACCACAATTCTTTCTGATCAGCCGTACTCAATACGAATTCAAAGAAACCTTAGGCTTCCACCAGAGGTTACTAGGAGTTCTGTGGCGGACTGACCTCCCATCTTATGGTGCCTCTATAGTTCCAGTCTGTAAGGATGGTATTCTGACCACCAATGTAAGGGGGCATTTTCCCACTGATCACCAATGTACATCGTATGAAAGTCCAATAATATAATATTAGTGCATGGAAATATCATCTCTAATCAAGACAAGCATTTTATATGACCATCAGTAAAATTTGATTCTGTCCCGAGGAAATTGAGCTATTGTACAAGTCCTGTTTGTGTAAAAGTGATCCAATAAAGACCATTATAAAAAAAAATCTTTTCATTGGTGGCTTCCGTCACATTCCCAGATCCGGAAAGCCATTGGGTTAGAAGCTGCATGTTCAGACTTTGTCCGATTTCTAGATTGTTTCGTCAAACTTCCTGCTGGCGTTCAGATTCACAAGTGAGATGTCGGGTTAAAGTTCTTGCACGTCAATATTTTTTTACAAAAAAATATGTATATACTGTATATATACACAATGGGGTCTGCAGGAGAAGAAGATCAGGCTTGAGCAGAAGCTGCGTTTGTTCCGGGACCTCGCCAGTCGGTGAAACTGAAGAAGGTGCTTGCACCGTAGGCAATCATCACCAGGCAGGCAAAGAACTGCAAAGACAAAGGTCAGAGGTCATCAGGGGTTGGGTGATAAGGATCATCAACTGACCCAAAACAAGCATGTGCGTATCAGGGGACTGGTTGTCAGGAGTATATTGATGTGACTGTGGAAAAGGGTGAATGGTGGGCCGGCAGCTCTGGCTCACCTAAGGATTCCCCAAATCACCTTGGGTTGGTGGCTGAGATAGGTAAATCTAGAACCGAAGTGTCGCACTGTAATATTTGAGTCCAAAAAGAATACGATTTTTTTCAAAGCACAAAATATGTATATAAATTCCAACGCGTTTCAAGAGCTAAACTCCGCCCCATTTTATTAAAGGTTGGAGAAGCAAAGAAAGAGAACCAGTTGCTGTTGTGCTTATCTATTCACAGACATAATACTCATCAACCACACACTGTTTCTTTCTTTGATTCTTCAAGCCCAGGTGAAATAGCGGACTGTAGGCCCTGAAACGTGTTGGCTCTTATACGCAAGCCCTGATGAAGGGGTGGAGTGTAGCCCCTGAAACGCGTTGGCTCTTATATATAAGCCCAGACGTGGGCACGGATTTCAGCCCCCAAAACATGTTTGGATTTTTTTTATTCAAGCCCTAATGAAGGGGTGGAGTTTAGTTCCTGAAACATGTTGACCTTTATATGCAAGCCCCGATGAAGGGGTGGAGTTTAGCCCCTGAAGCGCGTTGGCTTTATATATACACGCCCCTAAAAAGGTATTGGTTTTTATATACAAGCGCTGATGAAGGGGTGGAGTTTAGCCGCTGAAGCGTGTTGGTTTTTATATAAGCCCTGATGAGGAAGTGTAGTTTAGCCCCTAAAAAGGTGTTGGTTTTTATATACAAGCCCTGATGAAGGGGTGGAGTTTAGCTCCTGAAGCGAGTTGGCTTATATATCTACGCCCCTAAAAAAGGTGTTGGTTTTTATATACAAGCCCTGATGAAGGGGTGGAGTTTAGCTCCTGAAGCGAGTTGGCTTATATATCTACGCCCCTAAAAAAGGTGTTGGTTTTTATATACAAGCCCTGATGAAGGGGTGGAGTTTAGCTCCTGAAGCGAGTTGGCTTATATATCCACACCCCTAAAAAGGTGTTGGTTTTTATATACAAGCCCTGATGAAGGGGTGGAGTTTAGCCCCTGAAGCGTGTCGGCTTATATATACACTCTCTGAAGTGTGAACCCAGCCTAGAGGTGTATTCATAAACAGGCCCCCCCCCCACTACTCCACCCCACATAGAGAAGGGGCTTTAAATACGTTTTAGAGCATGGGGAGTAATCCTGCCAGCAATTCAACCAAAGTTCCCCCGGGCCCCTTCTGGGGTCGGGGATAGGGAAGCGAGTCCTTAATTTCAGGATCAGGCAGAGTAATCCTCGGTGCTGAAAGGGAAGGGATGCTTTAAAAATTAGTAAGCAGCCCCCTCTCTGCCCCGGCTGCTGAACTGATGGGGCCCGGGGTACTTGGGAGCCACGGCTTATGCGATTGCTGTGCATGCACACAAAAAGGTGTTTAAAAAAAAAAAAAAAAAAACTCCTCTATGCCCCTGCTAAACTGATGGGGCCGGGTACTGGAGGGCCGGCTCCACCCCCCATCAGCGGCCCCCCCTTCACGATCAGATATCTCTATAACATCCCCCCCCCCCCCAGCCTGGGCTCTGTTCTCACTTACCGAAGCGGCGGCTCTCTTGTTGGAGTCAGTGGGCGTCGCATACACTTTTGTGGAGGCGGCACAGGTGATGAATGCGGTCACATAGAGGACGGTGGCTGCAGCATGAAAGATGAACAGCTGGAGGAAGAGGATGTCAAGATGTAAATAATTCCTCTACATACAAATGGTAACAAAAACCCAGCCACACCCCCAGGGATTAAAAATTCTGCCTCTGTGTGCGTCAAATCCCTGGCATCCCAGAAAATTCGAACCAGGAACAAAAAAAAAAAAAAACATTTCCCATTATGCAACAGGGGTGTCCCCATTTTTTCTGCTCTGTGTTGTCACTGTGGGGTTGATTTACCAAAACTGGAGAGTGCAAAATCTGGTGCGGCTCTGCATAGAAACCAATCAGCTTCCAGGTTTTATTGTCAAAGCTTCATTGAACAAGCTGAAGCTAGAAGCTGATTGGCTCCCATGCACTGCTGCACCAGATTCTGCACTCTCCAGTTTTAGTAAATCATCCCATGTGTGTTATTGTTAACCGTTGTTGGTTTCTTTTCTGGGATGCCAATCAGCTGCAGGACCGATCTGTGTGTTCTGACAGCAACAGGGTTTTTACTCTCAGAATACATATGTCTGTGCCTGCAGCACTGCAGGAGGATATTTCTCATCCACAAGCTGAAGTTAGAAACTGATTGGCTCCCATGCACAGTTGCACCAGAATTTGCACTCCAGTTTTAGTAAATCCCCCCCCCCCCATATTCCTGATGACAACACCCCAGGCTGTAATTGCATTGCTTTGCTATTTACTGTTCGTTGCACCCCAAACCACATATATAGTGATCGATCGCACGCCATAACCCGCAGATGTGACTGTGAAAATTGTTGCTACTTTTCATATGTTGAAATGCGTTCACAGCCTTCTCAAAAGGAACGGGCTTCCTATTGCACTGTGCCTTAAAGAGCAACTCCACGTTTGTTGAAACCCCCCCCCCCCCCTCTCTGGGTGATCCTATAGATCAGGGATATGCAATTAGCGGACCTCCAGCTGTTGCAGAACTACAACTCTCATGAGGCATAGCAAGACTGACAGCCACAAGCATGACACGCAGAGGCATGGTGGGACTTGTAATTTTGCAACAGCTGGAGGTCCACTAATTGCATATCCCTGCTCTATACATTGCAGGGATTGTAACAAACTTTGTTGCAGATTCCTCCCTGAAGAAAAAGCTGTGCGTTTCTCTGTGTCCATGTTTAAAGTGAACATGAATGGGAGTGACTTTATAATTAGCAATCAGCTGCTGCACCTGCAGGGCGCTAATGAGGAAAGTGGCAGGGTCTGCATCCCTTTAGATGTGATTTCCCTTTGGGAGTATCTCACCAAAAATTACATTTGTGTTGCAGGGGATGCCCAAAAATCTGACTTGTATCTTAGTGCAGACATTTCTAGGGGGGGGGGGGCTCTCTGTATACCATCTGTGTACAGAGCGCCTCCACGCGGCCATATTGCATTTTACAGAAAATTACAGCGGTTGCAGATTGAAAAAGGAAAAGGAATTTTTAATAACATTCAATTAAAATAGGACTTGTGTCGCAATTGTATACGCAATTTTATTATTGTTTTTTGCTATTTTTTTTATTTCACAAAAGTGGAGTTACCCTTTAACTTCCAAAAACGTGGGGCCAAATCATGCACACTTTACTGCTGTTCTGGAGACAGCATGGAATTTCCCCTCACTTTCTATTTAATGGACAGCAGAGACAAAGAGGGTGAATGAAGCAAAAAACCTCTGACAGGGGTTCTAACCTTTCCCTTTCCATCCAAAAAAATATTTTTATGCACTTGGGGTCTTTTTATAAAAACATTCTTTGGATGAACGTCACACATTCGCGCAATTGGCCGTAATTTATGTAACAGATTCATCCCTAGGCTCGCCAGCGCCATCTAGTGGCCAAAATGCAGGTTTTATGAACTACCCCAATGAGAGAATATACTGCATTTTGGCCACTAGGTGGCGTTGCCGATCATATGAATTGATTGATTGCACAAATTTTTTGCCATCGTTTCTGTAATAGATCAATTCCTATGATTAGCAGTTCCATCTAGTGGCCAAAATGTGGGTTACATGAACTACCTCCACAAGATAATATACTGCATTTTGGCCACTAGATGGCGTTGCTGATCATAGGAACTGATCTTTTACAGAAATTATGGTGAGAGATTGGTGCCATCTGCATGGATGTGCCTGACATTCGTCCAGTGAATGTTTAAGAAATTGCCCTCTTTATCTCCAGACCTCCCACTGGCCACAAACTACCTACATTGCACAGAGAAGACAAATCTAAAATAAAGGTAAGTACTGAAAAGGAAATTATTAAATTTTTCTATTTCTATCCCCCCCAAATACTTGTTGGTATACATGCACTTTGGGGTCTTTTTATAAAAAATTCTTTGGACGAAGCTGCAAGCTGAACAAGTTTTGGCCATTCATCCCTAGGCTCATCAGCTCCATCTGGTGGCCAAAATGCAGGTTTTCTGAACTTCCTCAAATGAGAGAATTTACTGCATTTTGGCCACCAGATGGAGCTGATGATTCTAGGAATGAATCTGTTACAGAAATGACGTGAGAAAATGTAGCAGTCTGCGTGACATTCGTCCAACGAATGTTTTAGAAATAGTCTAAAATAAAGTAAAGTACTGAAAAAGGAAATTATTTAGTTTAAAATGTAAAATATTGATGGACTTACCACCATCGGCCAGGGTATAACGGAAATTCTCCTCTGTATCCGGAAAATGAAGAGGATGAAGAGGATGAGGGTCACCAGCCAGCAGAAGAGGGCCACGAACATCACCCAGCCGTAGGCAGGGGCCCACCAATAATTACTGTCCGCCACCAACGCCCAGACCAGCAGTCCAAACACCTGAGAGACCGGAATAAAAAAAAGACACATTAAAGTGGATGGAAACTCACTAATGATCAGGGCCGGATTTCCCACAAGGCCACCGAGGCCAGGCCTCGGGGCGGCAGTGGGGCAGGGGCGGCGCCGCATTAAGGGCTGATCCTAGGCTGCTCGGGGGTGCAGTGCTCCCGAGCGCCAGAGAGGTGGGGGCGCTGAAGCGCCAGAGTGCTCCCTTCCCTCCTCCTCTTGTTCGTTTGCAGGCAGAGGCGGCTCTCTCCGCCGCTGTGTTTCCCGGTCAAGCTCCTCCCCGCTCCCTCCTCCTGTCAGAGAAGGAGAGCAGCCGGGGATGAGAGCAGAGGCGGAGCGGCTGGTCACTGTGTGGAGCGTGACCAGCGGCAGCCGCGGAGTGACGTCGCGGGGCGGTCCCTGCCTGTCACGATTCCTCCTCTCTGTGTCTCTCTCCTGCATGCCTTGCCTTGAACAACTGCTCTCCACCCGGGCGGCGCAGCTGCACATTGTCCTCTTCTCTCCAGCTGCCGCCCGGGTGTCTTTATGTACCATATTGGAGGGGGGGGGTCTCTCCTGGGGGGTCTGTATTAGTGGAGAGGGGTCTGTCCTGTGGGGGTCTGTACTATTGGAGGGGGGTGGTTTGTCCTGGGGGGTCAGTTCTATTGGAGGGGGTGGTTTGTCCTGGGGGGGGGGGGTCTGTACTATTGGAGGGGGGTGGTTTGTCCTGGGGGGTCTGTACTAATGGAGGGGGGTTCTGGGGGGGTCTGTACTAATGGAAGGGGGGTTTTCCAGGGGGGTCTGTACTAATGGAGGGGGGTCTGTACTAATGGAGGGGGGTCTGTCCTGGGGGGTCTGTACTAATGGAGGGGGGTCTGTACTAATGGAGGGGGGTCTGTCCTGGGGTCTGTACTAATGGAGGGGGGTCTGTACTAATGGAGGGGGGTCTGTCCTGGGGGTCTGTACTAATGGAGGGGGGTCTGTACTAATGGAAGGGGGTCTGTCCTGGGGGTCTGTACTAATGGAGGGGGGTCTGTCCTGGGGGTCTGTACTAATGGAGGGGGGTCTGTCCTGGGGTCTGTACTAATGGAGGGAGAGAGAGAACCCCCGCTGCCCTGCGCCACCAGAGAGAAAGCCACACAGCCTAGTGCCATCCCTGGCGGAGAATGGAACGTAGTCATTGCAGGAATACAGATCTGGGTGCTACCCAGCGCAGTCGCCACGGGAAATTCAGCGTGAGCAGACTCCTGATCAGAGGAACCGTTGCTGCTGTATCGCTGGGTCAGGTGAGAGGGCCCATCGGCCATTATCTACTAATGTCCATAGGAACTGCAGTCTCTGACCATCTCCTGTACTATGTCTGCAGTCTCTGACCATCTCCTGTACTATGTCTGCAGTCTCTGACAGTCTCTTGTATCATAACTACAGTCTCTGACCATCTCCTGTACTATGATTGCATAAAGGACGAGAATGGTGGGTGGGTGTGTGTGTGTGTGTGTGTGCGTGCGTGCGTGCGTGCGTGCGTGCGTGCGTGTGGGGGGGGGGGGGGTTGGGCGGCATTGAAGGACCCGGCCTTGGGGCGGCAAAGGGAGTAAATCCGGGCCTGCTAATGATGATGTCATTTCAAAAGGAGAATAAAAAAAAAAATGATATATATATATATATAAAAAGTTGCTTTTATTCTTTTACCATCTGCAGTTTTCACTGGGTGCCCAATCACACGCGTGCATTGTGACAACGGGTGCCAAAACACGCATTTTAATGGCATTACAACGATGCATTGCAAAGCACCTGTTCTACATGACGTTCTTTGTGAATGGTAGAGAATAGGTGCAAGTACTCACCTTTTCCGCCCCCTACCCACCTCTGAGTATCATCCCTTGCTTCCGCCCCCTACCCACCTCTGGGTAAAGTCCCTTGGTTCCATCCCCTACCCACCTCTGAGTAATGTCCCTTGGTTCCGCCCCCCTACTTGCCTCTGAGTAACGTCCTTTGGTTTCACCCACCTCTTAGTGACGTCCCTTGGTTATGCCCCTAGCCGCCTCTGAGTAACATCCCCTGGTTCCATCCCCTACCACCTCTGAGTAACATCCCTTGGTTCCGCCCCCTACCACCTCTGAGTAACATCCCTTGGTTCCACCCCCTACCTACCTCTGAGTAACGTCCCTTGGTTCCGCCTCCTACCTACCTCTGAGTAACGTCCCTTGGTTCCGCCCCCTACCTACCTCTGAGTAACGTCCCTTGGTTCCGCCCCCTACCTACCTCTGAGTAATGTCCATTGGTTCCGCCTCCTGCCTACCTCTGAGTAACGTCCCTTGGTTCCGCCTCCTACCTATCTCTGAGTAAAGTCCCTTGGTTCCGTTCCCCTACCGACCTCAGGAGTAAAATTTCTTAGTTCCGCCACCCCTACTTGTCTCTGAGTAACGTCCTTTGGTTTCACCCACCTCTTAGTGACGTCCCTTGGTTCTGCCCCTACCTACCCACCTCTGAGTATTGTTCCTTGGTTCCAGTGACAGCCAGAGGTATATTTTCTTGGGGGGTGGCACAGCCAGCCATACCCCCCCGTCGATTGTTGAGGGTGACCAACCACTTACCCCCGGGCAGCACTTCCCTCCTCGGCACCATGGCGGTGTCCTCGCTCAGCCAATAGGGTAGCTTCTCCTTTCGGACAATCGAGAGTCGGGCCTCGGAACCCGCTTCCCGATTGGCTGGGAGGCAGAATCTGTGTTACAATTGCGAACACATTCATTCGCTATTGTCACTCAACTGGGTGGGCTTGGAGAGCAGTGCTCTGTGCCCCAAGACCACCCCTTTTTTGAAGCCTATTAGAGCCTCCAATCATAGCAGAGGATGGGAGAAGACATCGAGGAGCTGTCCCACCGAGACAGGGTAAGTGCAGACAGCAGGTGGGTGGCACACTGGCAGCATTTGATGGGCACAGTGGATGCGTTTGATGGGCACAGTGGCGACAATTGATGGCACAGTGACTGTGTTTGATTGGCACAGTAGCGGCAATTGATGGCACAGTAACTACGTTTGATGGGCACAGTGACTGCGTTTGATGGGCACAGTGACTGCGTTTGATGGGCACAGTAGCGGCAATTGATGGCACAGTAACTACGTTTGATGGGCACAGTGACTGCGTTTGATGGGCACAGTGACAGCGTTTGATGGGCACAGTAGCGGCAATTGATGGCACAGTAGCGGCAATTGATGGCACAGTAGCGGCAATTGATGGCACAGTGACTGCGTTTGATGGGCGCAGTGGTGACAATTGATGGCACAGTGACTGCGTTTTGATGGGCACAGTAGCGGCAATTGATGGCACAGTAACGTTTGATGGGCACAGTGGCTGCGTTTGATGGGCACAGTGACTGCGTTTGATGGGCACAGTGACTGCGTTTGATGGGCACAGTAGCGGCAATTGATGGCACAGTATCGGCAATTGATGGCACAGTGACTGCGTTTGATGGGCACAGTGGTGGCGTTTGATGGGCGCAGTGGTGACAATTGATGGGCACAGTGACTGCGTTTGATGGGCACAGTAGCGGCAATTGATGGCACATTAACTACTTTTGATGGGCACAGTGTGCGTTTGATGGGCACAGTGACTGCGTTTGATGGGCACAGTGGCTGCGTTTGATGTGCACAGTGGCTGCGTTTGATGGGCACAGTGGCTGCGTTTGATGGTCACAGTGGCTGCGTTTGATGGGCACAGTGACCTGCGTTTGATGGGCACAGTGACTGCGTTTGATGGGCACAGTGGCTGCGTTTGATGGGCACAGTGGCTTGCGTTTGATGGGCACAGTGGCTGCGTTTGATGGGCACAGTGGCTGCGGTTTGATGGGCACAGTGGCTGCGTTTGATGGGCACAGTGGCTGCGTTTGATGGGCACAGTGGCGACGATTGATGTTTTTTTTTTTTTCAGAATTGTTCAGTTTGTTTGCGCCCCCCCAAAAAATTTGGAGCACCCGCCACTGTCAGGCACCGATGTTGGATGAGAAGGCCTTATTTATTTATTTTCCATTGCCTGGTATCAGGTCTGAATAATATAGAATAGATTTCTGGAATGGCGTATCGCTGGAGCGCTCTCAGTTTGCTGTACAGATCTGCCATGTTTTGCCTTCACGGTGAGGCTTTGCCCAGGGTGTCCCCTATGACCTCATCACACCAACCGGTTTGCAGTTTCAGGTGCTCCCCCGGGGGTGGGGGTGGGGACAGTGTTGTGTAATAATAAGCCGCCTATCATTTACTAATCCTGACAACTTCCTCATAGTTGTCAAAACAATTCCCAACTTCTAGAAAAATGTGTACAGGAACTTGTTGTGTTCTTCAAAGGTGAAGATTGTGCTAAAAGAAGGTGCCGGGAGCATTTCCACCACCAGATACATAAATACCGTACAAGAGGCCGGTAGCCGGAGGACACGTCTGTCCAATAAATGAGCTGAAAACTAAATTACCAAAAAAAAAAAAACCCATACGGAGGGGGGGGGGGGGGGGGGGGGCGGGGGGAGTCATAGATGGTTGGATTTATGTTCAAACATTAGTAGATAAACTACTTGTCAGAATGTTCCCTTTCTTCCCATCATGGAGACAACTAATTTCATTTGAAATCCCTTAAAAAGTCTGACTGCAGACATGATACAGGAGATGGTCAGAGACTGCAGACATGATACAAGAGATGGTCAGAGACTGCAGACATGATACAGGAGATGGTCAGAGACTGCAGACATGATGCAAGAGATGGCCAGAGACTGCAGACATGATACAGGAGATGGTCAGAGACTGCAGACATGATACAAGAGAAGGTCAGAGACTGCAGACATGATACAGGAGATGGTCAGAGACTGCTGACATGATACAAGAGATGGTCAGAGACTGCAGACATGATACAGGAGATCGACAGAGACTGCAGACATGATACAAGAGATGGTCAGAGACAGCAGACATGATCCAGGAGATGGTCAGAGACTGCAGACATGATACAGGAGATGGTCAGAGACTGCCGACATGATACAGGAGAGGGTCCGAGACTGCAGACATGATACAGGAGAGGGTCAGAGACTGCAGACAGATACAGGAGATGGTCAGAGACTACAGACATGATAGAGGAGATGGCCAGAGACTGCAGACATGATACAAGAGATGGCCAGAGACTGCAGACATGATACAGGAGATGGTCAAAGACTGCAGACATGATACAAGAATGGTCAGAGACTGCAGACATGATACAAGAGATGGCCAGAGACTGCAGACATGATATAAGAGATGGGCAGAGACTGCAGACATGATACAAGAGATGGGCAGAGACTGCAGACATGAGACAAGAGATGGGCAGAGACTGCAGACATGATACAGGAGATGGCAGAGACTGCAGACATGATACAAGAGATGGTCAGAGACTGCAGACATGATGCAAGAGATGGCCAGAGACTGCAGACATGATACAAGAGATGACCAGAGACTGCAGACATGATACAGGAGAGGGTCAGAGACTGCAGACATGATACAGGAGAGGGTCAGAGACTACAGACATGATACAGGAGATGGCCAGAGACTACAGACATGATACAGGAGAAGGCCAGAGACTGCAGACATGATTACAAGAGATGGCCAGAGACTGCAGACATGATACAAGAGATGGCCAGAGACTGCAGACATGATACAGGAGATGGTCACAGACTGCCGACATGATACAGGAGATGGTCAGAGACTGCAGACAGGATACAGGAGATGGCCAGAGACTGCAGACATGATACAGGAGATGGCCAGAGACTGCAGACATGATCAGGAGATGGTCAGAGACTGCAGACATGATACAAGAGATGGTCACAGACTGCCGACATGATGCAAGAGATGGCCAGAGACTGCAGACAGGATACAGGAGATGGTCAGAGACTGCAGACATGATACAGGAGATGGTCAGAGACTGCAGACATGGTGTCAGAGATTGAACATATTATAAGTGTTCTGGAGACTAGGATGCTGCAGGAGATAGTAAAAAACTGGGGACATAAGACATGAGACTGCTAGAAATCATTACTATAAAAGGGGGAAATGTCTGCAGGGGCCCTGAGGCGGCACTAAAGGGCTGCATGCTCCCCCTGGGTGTAGGTTGGGCTCCGGGGCTTTAAAACAATGTCCACTTCAGCTACTTAAACAAAGAGCGGATTTCATTGTAATATGTGCGATTTGTTGAAAGAAAACCACATTTACAATTAGAAAATATGTTTAGTCAAGAAAAATCTTCCCTCAGATGTTCTCATCACTCTGGTTTAAAACAAAAACGCAAATTTGACCCCCAATAGCCATTAGAAAATGTAACAATAAAAAAAAAAAAAATTGTGGTTGGTTACCATCTTTAGAACCTCTGTCAGGTTTTTATTGCCAATACGGCAGAGAACCCCCATCAGAGAACGGGACGGAATATACAAACATCTCCCTTTATACGGAGCGCAGATTCTATATATAGCCGATGTGATTCACTTTATTAAATCGGGAACAACAGATGTACAAGACGCACACAGGACCAGGAATAAAATCATTATAGATTCCCCCAAACAAAACACATCCATCAGTGAGACAGGCGGCACTGCTAACCTACCTCTGAAAAGTGATCCGCACTGGCAGGCACCCTGCTACCTTTTTTAATCCCATGTTGGATTTTATAATAAAAAAAAAAAAAAAAAACGCACTGCAGTCGCAAAGCCGATCGTTTGGCTCGTGATTACGGCGCGCTCTTATTGAACTCCAGGCGGTGCTGCAGCCTGCATTAAAAATGTGGCAGCCATAAAGCAAAGCATGGCAGCCACTGCATGTGAACAGCCCTGTCAGGCTATAATGTTAGCATTTGGGTGGGTGGCCGGGCAAAAAGGTAAAACTGCAGCTCAGCCACCTGTTTTTAGCATCCCCCTGGTCACCCGTGTAAAAGAATCCCAAGTGAAGGAGCCAAATGAATGCTTCCAAGTAGGAGTCCTGCGCTGAAATGACCTGGGTCACTACTTTCTGCATGAAGGGTTGTTATAAATATGCCATATAAAGCACTACAAGTGAAAGTACAATATGCATTACAACAGGAGCGAGGATATTTGCACATGCCACCTCATTTTTGTGCCCTCCCTCGGTTGCTAGGACTCTTGCACAGCCACCAGCATCCTAGAAACCAAACGACTCTGCAGCATTGTAGGACACTGGTGGCTGGGCCCCATAATGTCAGTGGTTGCTAGGATGCAGGCAGCTGGGCTGTAGAGTATCATTGGTGGTTATAATGCAGGTGGCCATCGGTGGTTGCTAGGACACAGGTAGATGGACCCCATAATGTCAGTGGTTGCTAGGATGCAGGCAGCTGGGTTGTACAGCATCATTGGTCGTTATAGTGCAGACAGCCGTCACAGGTTCCTTGGCTGGGCCCCATAATGTCAGATGAAAAAAAGAGCCACGAGGGTCTTTCATTAGTGGTTGCTAGAATACAGGCGGCTGGGCTGTACAACATCATTGGTTTTTATAGTGTAGGCAGCCTTCATTAGTTGCTAGGTAATTGGTGGCTGGGCCCCATAATGTCAGTAGTTGCTAGGATGCAGGCAGCTAGGTTGTGCAGCATCATTGGTTGTTATAGCTCAGGAAGCCACCACTAGTTGCTAGGACACTGGCGGCAGGGCCCTATAATGTCAGTGGTCGCTAGAATGCAGGCAGCTGGGCTGTACAGCATCATTGGTTGTTACAGTGCAGGCAGCCGTCAATGGTCGCTAAGACACTGGCGGCTGGGCCTCATAAAGTCAGTGGTTGCTAGGATGCAGGCAGCTGGGCCGTACAGCATCACTGGCTGTTACGGTGGGTGCAGGCGGCTGCCTACACGATAATGACCAATACTGCTATGCATCCTAGCTGTCTAACAAGAGATGCGTCTCTCTCTACCTGTTGTATCTCCAGAACAGGACAGCAAACTTTCTCCAATTTATCCCAAACAAAAAGGCTTTGGATACACTTTACAGAATGCAAAATCACATTTGCTCTATACTTGCTGGCGCTCTATGGGCGGAGCTGGCTCTCAATGGGCGGAGCTGGCTCTCTAGAAGGGGAGTCGGCTCTCTATGGGTGGAGGTCTCCTTAATTTTTTTTTTGCTATGCGGAGTCTGGCGTCATATTATCTTCATGATTTATAGATGGAGATTTATGGGAGTTCTCTTGTTTACAGTCACATTCTTTGAAACTCTTTGTGTCATTGCATAACAAGCTGAAGCCGTGCCGTAGATAGCTTCTCTATGGGTGGAGCTGGCTCTCTATGGACGGAGCTGGCTCTCTATTAGGCGGAGATGGCTCTCTATTAGGCAGAGATGGCTCTCTATTAGGCCGGAGATGGCTCTCTATTAGGCCGGAGATGGCTCTCTATTAGGTGGAGCTGGCACTCTATTAGGACGGAGCTGGCTCTCTATTAGGCGGAGCTGGCTCTCTATTAGGTGGATCTGGCACTCTATTAGGCAGAGCTGGCACTCTATTAGACGGAGATGGTTCTCTATTAGGCAGAGCTGGCACTCTATTAGGTGGAGCTGGCTCTCTATTAGGCAGAGCTGGCACTCTATTAGACGGAGATGGCTCTCTATTAGGCGGAGATGGCTCTCTATTAGGTGGAGCTAGATTCTCTATTAGGCGGAGCTAGATTCTCTATTAGGCGGAGCTAGATTCTCTATTAGGCAGAGATGGCTCTCTATTAGGCGGAGCTAGATTCTCTATTAGGCGGAGCTGGCTCTCTATTAGGCGGAGCTGGCTCTCTATTAGGCGGAGCTAGATTCTCTATTAGGCGGAGCTGGCTCTCTATTAGGCGGAGCTGGCTCTCTATTAGGCGGAGCTGGCTCTCTATTAGGTGAAGCTAGATTCTCTATGGGCGGAGCTGGCACTCTATGGGCGGAGCTGGCACTCTATTAGGCAGAGCTGGCACTCTATTAGGCAGAGCTGGCACTCTATTAGGCCGGAGATGGCTCTCTATTAGGCCGGAGATGGCTCTCTATTAGGTGGAGCTGGCACTCTATTAGGACGGAGCTGGCTCTCTATTAGGTGGATCTGGCACTCTATTAGGCAGAGCTGGCACTCTATTAGACGGAGATGGTTCTCTATTAGGCAGAGCTGGCACTCTATTAGGTGGAGCTGGCTCTCTATTAGGCAGAGCTGGCACTCTATTAGACGGAGATGGCTCTCTATTAGGCGGAGATGGCTCTCTATTAGGTGGAGCTAGATTCTCTATTAGGCGGAGCTAGATTCTCTATTAGGCGGAGCTAGATTCTCTATTAGGCAGAGATGGCTCTCTATTAGGCGGAGCTAGATTCTCTATTAGGCGGAGCTGGCTCTCTATTAGGCGGAGCTGGCTCTCTATTAGGCGGAGCTAGATTCTCTATTAGGCGGAGCTGGCTCTCTATTAGGCGGAGCTGGCTCTCTATTAGGCGGAGCTGGCTCTCTATTAGGTGAAGCTAGATTCTCTATGGGCGGAGCTGGCACTCTATGGGCGGAGCTGGCACTCTATTAGGCAGAGCTGGCACTCTATTAGACGGAGATGGCTCTCTATTAGGCGGAGATGGCTCTCTATTAGGTGGAGCTAGATTCTCTATTAGGTGGAGCTAGATTCTCTATTAGGTGGAGCTGGCTCTCTATTAGGCAGAGCTGGCTCTCTATTAGGCGGAGCTAGATTCTCTATTAGGCGGAGCTAGATTCTCTATTAGGCGGAGCTAGATTCTCTATTAGGCGGAGCTAGATTCTCTATTAGGCGGAGCTAGATTCTCTATTAGGCGGAGCTAGATTCTCTATTAGGCGGAGCTAGATTCTCTATTAGGCGGAGCTGGCTCTCTATTAGGCGGAGCTGGCTCTCTATTAGGCGGAGCTGGCTCCTCTATTAGGCGGAGCTGGCTCCTCTATTAGGCGGAGCTGGCTCTCTATTAGGCGGAGCTGGCACTCTATTAGGTGGAGCTGGCACTCTATGGGCGGAGCTGGCACTCTATGGGCGGAGCTGGCACTCTATGGGCGGAGCTGGCACTCTATGGGCGGAGCTGGCACTCTATTAGGCGGAGCTGGCACTCTATTAGGCGGAGCTGGCACTCTATTAGGCGGAGCTGGCACTCTATTAGGCGGAGCTGGCACTCTATTAGGCGGAGCTGGCACTCTATTAGGCGGAGCTGGCACTCTATTAGGCGGAGCTGGCACTCTATGGGTGGAGGTCTCCTTAATTTTTTTTTTGCTATGCGGAGTCTGGCGTCATATTATCTTCATGATTTATAGGTGGAGATTTATGGGAGTTCTCTTGTTTACAGTCACATTCTTTGAAACTCTTTGTGTCATTGCATAACAAGCCGTGCCGTAGCTAAGAGAACACAATGACAACCTTCACCACACTTGGAAGACGCACTGCGGCCAAATTCCACCATTTAGCATTTTTAGTGGCTTAGCGGGCATTTTGCTGTTGCTGAGCAACTTTGTTTTCTGACTCCTGGCATTCATCTTCACCCGATGGCTGCCACACTCACTCACTCCCAACTTCAGACAAAACTTTCTTTTCCTTTTTGTAGTTGCGGACCGATTCTCTGATCAGTGGGGAGTATTGAAGCCAAAGGATCACCATGACATTCAGGAAAGCAGCTTTTCAAAGTCGCAGGCCGGCAGTGGCAGCCCTTTATCTTTCCCTGTGACGGGTTTCCTTTACCGTCCATTTACATTTTTGCGGAGCGTTCGTGCGTCAGAATATGAGACAACACACAAAATTTGTAATGCCCCGCACTATGGTACATTGTCGTGTATTGCGGTGCGCTGCGACATGCATTCATTGCCTTAGTGTGTGAACAGCACCACTCCACCACAATGCATGCAACGCGTGTTGCTGGACGTTGTGGTGACGCAGCGATATAAATAAGCCCCCCCGAGGTACACAACAGTGTGACCAAAACATTTCCCCGCTCTGCATCGCTCAGCACTTTCCCAGCGTCCGACTGACAAAAGAGCCCTGATAGGCTTAGATCTATGCAGGTTGGTGCCTTGTGATTTTGAACATGCGTTTCTGGAAAGTATGACAGTTCTGTTCATGTTGTGCAACTTTCATGCGACTTTTCACTCTCTGGCACTCAAGTAGTGCAGGAACCTTTATGTGTCCAAAAATCGCATGTTAAGATTAGGGCTAATTAGAATCGATAGGGTATACATTAACTCTAACCCTATCTCTAACCCAAACGCTATCTGTAACCCTAACCTTAACCCTAACATTTAACCCTAACCCTAGCTTGTAATCCTAACCCTAGCCCTTAACTCTTGCCCTTAACCCTAACCCTTAACCCTAAATCTACCACTTAACCCTAGCTCTTGCCCTTAACCCTACCCCTTAACCCTAAGCCTAGCCCTTAACCCTAAGCCTTAACCCTAACTCTTGCCCTGAACCCTAACCCTCAACCCTAGCTTGTAATCCTAACCCTCAACTCTTGCCCTTACCCCTAGCCCTTGTCCTTAACCCTAGCTCTTAACCCTAACATTTAACTCTAGCCCTTAACCCTAGCTCTTAACTCTACCCCTTAACCCTAGCTTGTAATCCTAACCCTAGCCCTTAACCCTAACCCTAACATTTAACCCTAACTCTACCCCTTAACCCTAGCTCTTGCCCTTAACCCTACCCATTAAGCCTAGCCCTTAACCCTAGCTCTTGCCCTGAACCCTAACCCTCAACTCTAGCTTGTAATCCTAACCCTAGCCCTTAACTCTTGCCCTTACCCCTAGCTCTTGTCCTTAACCCTAACCTTAACCCTAGCATTTAACTCTATCCCTTAACCCTAACACTTAACCCTAGCTCTTGTCCTGAACCCTACCCCTTAACCCTAAGCCTAGCCCTTAACTCTACCCCTTAACCCTGGCTCTTGCCCTGAACAGTAGCTCTTAACCCTACCCCTTAACCCTAGCTTGTAATCCTAACCCTAGCCCTCAACTCTTGTCCTTAACCCTAAAATGTAACCCTAAATCTACCCCTTAACCCTAGCTCTTGCCCTTAACCCTACCCCTTAACCCTAAGCCTAGACCTTAACTCTTGTCCTTAACCCTAACATTTAACCCTAACTCTACCCCTTAACCCTAGTTCTTGCCCTTAACCCTACCCATTAAGCCTAGCCCTTAACCCTAGCTCTTGCCCTGAACCCTAACCCTAGCTTGTAATCCTAACCCTAGCCCTTAACTCTTGCCCTTACCCCTAGCTCTTGTCCTTAACCCCAACCTTAACCCTAGCATTTAACTATCTCTTAACCCTAACACTTGACCCTAGCTCTTGCCCTGAACCCTACTCCTTAACTCTGGTCCTCAACCCTAAATTTAGTCCTTAACCCTAAATCTATTTCTTAACCCTTACCCTAGGCTCTTAACCCTAACATTTAACGCTAACATGTGACTCTGGACACAAAGGTTCCTGCACTTTGATGCAGCCTTGATGGTACTTGAGTGCTGTAGAGTATAAGGCTGGGTCACACATATGCGGGTTTCTATGCATCCAATTCATGTGACAGGAGAGAGTGTGACTGACTCTCAATGGAGCCACTTCACACATCCCCGGGGAGGCCGTGGAGTGGATTGTACAGGGGGTCCTGTGCATCTTTGGCTCCGTTTTAGGTCTGAAGTCAGGCAAAAATTCAGGCCTAAACCATCCCTGAAACAGAACGGAGACGCACCGGACCTCTGCTGTGAGCCGCGTCCGATCTAAGTGTGAACCCTGAAGTTGCAACAAAGTCGCAGTACGTGAACAGAACCCTCACACTTTCCTATTTGCAAAAAAAAAAATAAAAAATAACACACCCGCGTTTTTTGGTGCAGGTCTCAACCAGGGTGTCATTTGGGGTGCCAATTTGCTAGACCAGGGGGGGGGTCCAGATTTTGCAAACTTTTAAAAGGACCGCAACGTAAAAACGGTTGAGAAAAACTCTATGGTGTCCCGTGAATAATTCTATTAAATAATGTACTCCTCATTTAAGACTCTTTAAGACCTGCTCAGAAAAAACAACAGATTTTCATGTTTCCGGGAGCGTAAACACCCAGTTTGATGGCACTGACATGTTTACATTGCAAACAAACTTTATTTATACTTCCTATGATGGGAACGTTAACTTTTCACACACTAAAGGTTGTCCTAATCCGTCAGACTTTCTAAATTGGACATATCGGTATTACCTGGTCAGCCAGGATGATAAAGGATTTCGCTGATTGACATTTAATAAACTCACCAGTAATGGTCACGTGGAGGACCTCCTATTGTCTTGGGTTGTTAAAGCCAGTTCTAGTAGCTAAAAAGAGGCTCCACGTGGTCCTCAGCTTGGCAGGAACAGAGGGCTGAGATACCACACGTGTCCCATCGGTTCCAAAATACAAACACTTTCCAGGTTCCTCCCTGTGTTCTTGTCCTCGCTGAGGCCTCTAGGTTCTGTGGTTGGACAATGATTCCGACGTGGTCACCACCCATATCTGTGGCCAATGTAAGACACGTACTCAGATATCACTGTGGAGTGCACCAGTGGAATCTTCCTGGTCACTGCTACCAACCACCACCACTCCCATCCTAAACCAACTGCTACTTTGTCAGCCAAGATAATGAATGATTGAATATTTGTCCCCCCCCCCCCCCCTCAAGAGACCACGATATATGTGCGAAAGGGTTTTCTCTTGCCAGATCGGTCCCCAACTCATGGTGCAGACAGATTTAGACCTGCACGCTTTACTCTGTACTTTGCTTAATGAGCACCATTTAGATAATTTGGTTGACTGCTAAACTTACAGTAGTGGTCTTGTTTAGAAGGGCTCTTCCTCTTCCCGAGTTGTTAAGTCAGTTCCTGGACCTAAAGGGGGTCCCAGGAGGTCCACAGCTTTGCAGGAACAGCAGGCCAAAACCCCAAACTTGTCCCTTCAGTTCCAAAGTTTCACCACTTCAGCCTCAGGCCTAGATGGAAGTACTAAGTTCTTGTCACTACAGAGACCTCTAGGTAATGCATTCGTAGGACAATTCCATCATGGTCACCGGTGGAACCTTCCCAGTCATTACAACCAACTACCACCACTCCCAACCTGAACTAACTGTTACCGTGTAAGCCAGGCTGGTGAAGGATTGAAGATTTGTGTCCCTCACCTATTGATTGAAGACCACAATTGTTTGTTCAGGGGTTGTCCACTGCAAGATAAGACCCTGCCTCCGGGTGCAGATGGATTTAGAAGGGCATGAGTAATGTCTACTTTGTTGACCACACCCCATTTGGGCAATTTTGTCAGACTGGTATATAATAAGCTCACGTGTAGGGGGGCTTCCTGATCCGGGCCTAGCAAGACAAGGCCCACAGTTTTGCAGGAACAGCAGGCCAAAGCTTCACCCTTGTCCCATCAGTTCCAAAGTACAAACCATTTTTGTGTTCCACTACTTCGGCTGCAGGCCTAAATGGAAGTACTAAGTTCTTGTCACTGCAGAGACCTCTATGTACTGTGGTTGTAGGATGACGCTAGCATGGTCGCCACCCATATCTGTTTAACATGGTACCCAGATATCTCCGCAGGTTCACCGATGGAACCTTTCCGGTCACGGTAGACAAATACCATCACTCCCATCTGAAACCAGCTGCTATACATTTGTCCCCCCCCCCCCCCCCCAGTTATTGGCTGAGCTTGAGTTTATGACTCTTTATCAAACACCATACTGTAAGGCTTTACTGCAATGCATGACTGCCTGCAGCCTGTAACTATTGTGACGACTTCACATATTGCCAACTCACACTGAACATTAAACAAAGACAAGAGTTCTCTTCTCCAAATTCTTTACTGAACAATTTTTCGACTGATAACAAAGCCTTGTACAGTCCATGGTAACTTAGCATTCCATATATTTGGTGATGGTTCAGGTACATTTTGTTCCCAATAATGGGTGTAGGAGGGGGAGGGGCCTGTGGTTTGCTTATCCATAACAAGCCATGACTACAGAAATGTTATGAAGGCCTGAAGTCCTGCTATGAGGATTCCTTCGAGGTGGTGCATTCCTTGACACTACCATCGCTACATCTCTCTTTCCTTCTCAACCCTCCTTGCTCTCTACACCCGCTTACTCTCCCAGGGCCACATCCAGCCTTTTGGCTGTCCGTATCTGGCCCTTGATGCCTCCACTGTCAGCGTGCCTCTCTGACCCTCGCCGAGGAAGCTGGCAGATGTCCACGTGGAGAGCTGCCAGAGCTGGAAGGAGAGATCCTGAGGAGCTGATAGGTACAGCGGGTGGCTCGGTTCTGGTGGGAGAGTGTTGCCTAGGGGACATCCCAGAGCTCCCCCACCACTCTGCTACCCAGCCAAGTTCTTCCTGCGTCAGCGTCTCCACGCTGCAAGCCCCGGGAGCCGTGCCCCTGTTCTTCACTCCAGGTCCGGCTCTGCAGAGATCCCTAGTATGGAGAGATCCACCGCTCCAGGATGATCCCCCCAAACTCAATCCCACAGCTGTTCCTATGGTTAGAGAACCCAGGTGCAGGCACGGCACAAGCTGATGAAGATGCAAATTAAGGACTCTGAACGGCCGCACTCCAAGAAAAATTCATAAGCCTTTATTGGTAAAATATGGAATCACAAAAATAGGTCACAGCAAAGCAAGAAAAAGCTAACGCGTTTCACACTACCAAGAGTGCTTACTCACAACTGCTGTCAGGGATACCCTGTGGCAGGACAGGCACACGGACGTGCGCGCGTGCGCACACATGTTCCCACGAGAACGGGCCGCACTGGGCAGCGGCGCATGAACGTGCGCAGTGACACACGACAGGCACGCGTGCGCAGGAATGCGCGACAGGCGCATGTGCGTGCGCGCTAACTCAACTTGGTGCCAGTTCCCCTTTAAAAGGACAGCAGCTGCTCCAGTGCAGTGCTGTCTGATCTGCAGCTCTACCTGAGTCTGATCCTGTACCTGCTGTTGTTATCTGATCCTGCTACGTTTGACTACTGCTGCCTTCTCCTCTCCTGACCCGGCCTGCCTTGACCCTGCCATTTCTGAACCTGCTGACCTTCTGTTGCCAAACCTCTGCCTGCCTTCTGACCACTCTCTGCCTGCTGTTACTACCTGATTACCTGTGTTTGACCCGGCTTGTCTCACCTGCTTCAGTCTAGTCCTGATCCAGTCTCTGCCTAGATCCAGGGATCGCTGACCTACACCTGTTACCACTGCTGCTACTGCCTCACCAGTCCAGTTCATCAGGTGGATCCTCTCTACTCATCTGTATCAGCTACCACGGATCATACAGGCACTCCTACCTCGCTGCGCTCCTGTACCACTGTTGCAACCCCAGTGGTCCTCGAGCCAGGGCTGTAAGAGAGGTCTCCTTCTACAGTTGGGCTCTGATACCAGGTACGTTACAACTGCTGTGCCCATCTCAGGCTCTCTCCTTCCAGTTGCAGCACTTTTCAGAGGACATTTGACAGGTAGTGAGGAGGTGTTATATCGCCTTCTCCTCGCCCGATCCAACCCTTTAATGCTGCACTACTGCTCAGCGAACCCTTCCATTGTACGTGATTGCAGCGCATGTCCCATTGGACTCAATGGGCCAGTTTGACAACCGGTGCCGCTTGCATCCAAAGAAAAAAATGCAGCGGCCGCGACATATGAACAGCCCCGTCCAGCTGTTGTTTTACAGTTCGGCTGGGCAGGGGCAGTAAACCGTTGGCTCAGCCACACATTTTTACCACCCATCTAAAAGGAGACCTATGTCATGACCTATTTTGTGCCTATTATTCCAAGATCCAGGTGTTGGTTTTCTATGTTTGTTTGCATACTTACAGAGCTTCTCAGGTCCAACATTAATATCAAGCAGAATTCGGCCCTCCAAACACTCCCAGTTTCTCATATGACCCTTTGGGAAAATGAATTGCCCTCCCCTGCTCTAGAAGACCCTCCCACCAATTGGACGGAACCACCCAAAAGGGAAATAAAAACCCTTTTGCCATTCGGCTAAATTTATAGGCATCAGTGGAAAGGGCAACATTGAAGAATAAGCTCCATTTTGTAATAAATATAAAATATTCCAACCTGCCCGGCATCCAGGAATACTGAAATGTCCCCATATATTGGTGAATTCTTGGTATTTCCGGGTTTACAGGGTTTCCATATGTAGCAATTGGGTTTTTCAATCTCACACTTCTTGTATCTATTTCAAGGTGTACCGGTGGCATGGTTGCCTTTCAAAAATACAAGACAAGTCACCCCACCCCCCCCCCCCATTATTGTACAAGTCACCCCCCCCCCCCATTATTGTAACAGTCAAGTCGGCCCATCATTGTACGAGTCACCATCCATTATTGTACAAGTCAAGTCACCCCATTATTGTACAAGTCAGCCCCCCCCATTATTGTACCAGTCAAGTCACCCCATTATTGTACAAGTCACACCCCCCCCCATTATTGTACCAGTCAAGTCACCCCATTATTGTACAAGTCACACCCCCCCCCCCCCCCCCATTATTGTACCAGTCAAGTCACCCCATTATTGTACAAGTCACAGCCCCCCCCCCCATTATTGTACCAGTCGAGTCACCCCATTATTGTACAAGTCACCCCCCCCATTATTGTACCAGTCAAGTCACCCCATTATTGTACAAGACCCCCCCCCCCCCCGTAATTGTGCAAGTCACCCCCCCCCCCCCCCCCATTATTATACCAGTCAAGTCGTCCCATCATTGTACAAGTCACCCCCCATTATTGTACAAGTCAAGTTACCCATTATATACAAGTCACCCCCCCCCCCTTTTTTTGTACAAGTCCTCCTATTATTGTACGAGTCACCCCCCATTTTTGTACAAGTCAAGTCAACCCATCATTGTACAAGTCACCCCCCCATTATTGTACAAGTATATAACAATGGGGTGACTTGACTTGTACAATAATGGGGGGGGGGTGACTTGTATACAATAATGGGGTGACTTGACAAGTCACCCCCCCCCCCATTATTGTACAAGTCAAGTCGTCCCATTATTGTGCAAGTCACCCCCCATTATTGTGCAAGTCACCCCCCATTATTGTACAAGTCACCCCCCATTATTGTACAAGTCACCCCATTATTATATACAAGTCACCCCCCATTATTGTACCAGTTAAGTCGTCCCATTATTGTATTTCGGAGGACTACCATCGCATCGGGGGTTTTCCTATTGGTTCTATAAATAGGAATTGATTAGGGCGCCCTCACTACTTTGGAATGTGCAGGTTGGTTTATTGTCTCCAATACGGACTATTTGATATAAGGCTGACATATTCTGAATGAATAGAACTTGTTTATGTGGTGTGGGATGATGAAGGGCGGGTTGGAATTTTAACTACATTTTTTTTTTTACTGTGGTGTTTTAACAATATGCTTGGGTAATAAAGATCTAAACTAGGGCACAGCTCTGCAATTATCTTTGTATATGCAATACAAGAGAAATCTATATAGTCCATGTAGACATATTGAATGACACCCTAATGCACATTTCCAGTAAAAAAACAAAACGCACCTATGCTTACATGACCAAAAATAGCGCACGTGCGTCGTTTCATAATCAAGGGCCCATTTAAAGTGAGCAGACTGCCTTAAAGTGATTGTAAACGATCACCTTGTAAAAACAACCCAGACAGTTTAAAATAGAAATGAAAAAACATTTGTTTATAGATAGAGAGATATATATATATATATATATATATATATATATATATGAATAAATAAATAAAAGAAAGAAAGAGACACACACAGAGACAAGGGCATCTAGTGCCCAGGGCAAAGATGCCAAACTGTGCCCCCCTCCTCCCCATTCATGATCCTACACCCAGCAGTCAATCGCTGCCACCTGTCAGTACTCCTGTCAGCCTTGCAACAAGAAGGAAGGCGCCCCCCCATACTTACAGTAAACCATTGCGCCCAGGGCAACCGTCCCTCCCGCCCACCCCTTCTCCTGGACCTGATTGGATGTGGCCATTGTTTTTTTTGTTTTTTTGCGTTGTGGTGGCGTCCCATTCATAATAAATTGTCTGTCTTAACATAACGCAGGGCTTTCATGATAGGCGTGTGCACTTCTTTGACCCCATCGGGAGGGTTCCTTTGCACTGGGGCCAATAGGCCATCTAGAGAGAGAGGAGATACCCCGGGTTTCTACATTGGGTCGCAAATTCTTTGAATTAAAGTAACGATTCCCGTTCTGCTCTGAGATATGGATAAGTCAGTGTGGGCGGAGCCAGAGGACAGAGGGAGGGATGACCACCCCGCCCCTATGCTAGCTCGGGTTTTTGAATGGTCGTAGATATGCCAGTCCTATTTAAATGCCCGGGACGCCTGATCATATTTGTTTTTAATGCCTGGGGCATTCAAACATCCCTTCCCTTTTGGAGCCTTCAGCGAGGACCGTTAAAGTCTCAGTTGTCTGTAGACCCCATTCCCCTCACCTCCTGGTGTGATCACTAAGACAGGGAGTGAGCAAAATCTCTCCAGTGGGGGGCGCTTCTACCGGAACCAACTCCTATCAGGAAAACCGCTCGTCTCTATGCTGTTCCGACGTACCATAAACGATGCAAGTACGAGACGCTATTGGCTATTGAACTTCCTTTTTCTAGTTCCGTCGTACGTGTTGTATGTCACTGCGTTCTAGACGGTCGGACTTTGGTGTGACTGTGTGTAGGCAAGACAGCTTGAGCGGAATTCCGTCGGAAAAACCTTCAGAGTTTATTCCGACGGAAAAACAGCTCGCGTGTACACGGCGTTACAGTCAAGTTGAATGGGAAGGGGTTAAAACCACTGCCAGGTTTTTATTTTTTGAAGCAGGTGTTTCACTTGAGCCAATGTTTTTCAGAGTTGATTTAACCCCCCCCCCTCCAATTAACCACCAATAATCCAACTACACCGGTTATTAAACCCTGACGAAGGGAAGAAACCCTATAGCCCCTGAAAAGCGTTGGGTGTGGTTTTTGTTCTTCTGAAATGTGTTTACTTGGACACCTATGCATTTGGTGTGTCACTCTTTTTCTCCTTGCACATTCCATTATTAACCCAGGCCACCTCTAAGGCCCCTCTGCCCAGCCAGAGTCAAAGTGCTCCATAGTATGGATAAAATCAGTTCCTGATCCAGTTAAATGTTTGGAGGATTCGCTTACCATCTTTGCCCCCCCACTGTGGAGATGTCCCTTCATTTCCTGTCCCGATGACCACATGTCTGGGGTCAAACTCGGAGACCGGAAGCTATAGCAGTAGAGAGGCTCCCAATGACCAGCAGGATAAGTACATCCCTGGTGGATGACATGGGCTCACCCGAGGTGCGAGGTCTAAGCACTAGCCGGTAATTCACCAGAGCTTTTGATGGTGGGGATGGGTTTTGTTGCGTGTTGTACCAGGTTGCGGTCATCAGGATCGCCCCACCAGGAGGTGAGCAAGCCGGGGGCCAGTAGCAGATATATAACAGGGAGAGATCAAGCAGAGCTTAGTCAGTACACAAGCCATAGGTTGGTAACGAGTTGTTGCAGGTTGGGATCAGGCGGAAGTTGAGGAGCAAGCCAAAAGGTCTGTAATGAGTGGTAGTGGAAATACAGATGGCAACAGGAGTGACAACAGCGAGATATTGGCTGGAGAGAACAATAATCTGGCAAACAGGAAGTGCAAAGGCGTGTCTTAAATAGGAAGTTCCTGGGAGGAGCAAAGGGTTCAAGGTTCAAGGCAAGTTTTTTTCTGAGGAAATCAATCAGGGAGCTGTCCAGCATCTCATGAGGCTCAGCAAGAAGAGATACGGATACCAGATACAGCAGAGATTGCGGCTCAGATCCGGGTCCTGACACCACACTTAGAAGTAAGGAGATCTAGTGTGGTGTCAAGGTGGCAACAAAAACTTTCCCACCCTTACTTATTCTATCCAATACATTTTGGCTGGCATTGAACCTAATGGTAAACTATTAATTTGCTATAACCCATGAAACCAAGAGGAAGACTATTCCTCTTCCAGGATTCAATGGTTTCCTTTCGCTGAAAGTATTCAATATCTCAGTTTCAGACACGTCAGCATTTGGGATGCTCCCGGCATTATAATGTATCCTACAGGTGGGCCCCGCATTGCATTGTGGGGGATGGCGGGGACATGGAGTGGCTCCTTTTATCCAGGAAGGTATCTGGGATTGTCCTACTCAGCAGAGACAGTCCAGAGATTGAAGTATGGCGATCAGCAACGTGTGAAAATCCTTTTCCCTTCAGCAGGGTCAGAGGTCATAGTCGGTGACCGGCTTGCTAAAAATTCAGACGGCAGCTAAATTATATTTGAAGTTAAAGTTTAACATTTCTGATTTATTTTCTGTTTGAGTAGAGGAATTCTCAGGACAGTTCTTCCCAACCATGTCACCATGGGGGGAAGCCGTAAAATAATGTTCAAGTCTCAAGGAGCTCATCAAACATGATTTTGTCTCCAAATTTTGTATGCCAGCCACACCACATTGGTGGTCAATGAAAGATGGACACCTTACACTGGTAATCAATACATTGGTGGTCAGTGAGAAGAATGTTCCTTACATTGGTGGTCAGTGAGAAGAATGTTCCTTACATTGGTGATCAGTGGGAAGAATGTTCCTTACATTGGTGATCAGTGAGAAGAATGTCCCTTACATTGGTGATCAGTGAGAAGAATGTTCCTTACATTGGTGATCAGTGAGAAGAATGTTCCTTACATTGGTGATCAGTGAGAAGAATGTTCCTTACATTGGTGATCAGTGGGAAGAATGTTCCTTACAGTGGTGATCAGTGAGAAGAATGTTCCTTACATTGGTGATCAGTGGGAAGAATGTTCCTTACATTGGTGATCAGTGAGAAGAATGTTCCTTACATTGGTGATCAGTGAGAAGAATGTTCCTTACAGTGGTGATCAGTGAGAAGAATGTTCCTTACATTGGTGATCAGTGGGAAGAATGTTCCTTACATTGGTGATCAGTGAGAAGAATGTTCCTTACATTGGTGATCAGTGAGAAGAATGTTCCTTACATTGGTGATCAGTGGGAAGAACGTTCCTTACATTGGTGATCAGTGGGAAGAATGTTCCTTACAGTGGTGATCAGTGAGAAGAATGTTCCTTACAGTGGTGATCAGTGAGAAGAATGTTCCTTACATTGGTGATCAGTGAGAAGAATGTTCCTTACATTGGTGATCAGAGGGAAGAATGTTCCTTACATTGGTGATCAGTGAGAAGAATGTTCCTTACATTGGTGATCAGTGGGAAGAATGTTCCTTACAGTGGTGATCAGTGAGAAGAATGTTCCTTACATTGGTGATCAGTGGGAAGAATGTTCCTTACATTGGTGATCAGTGGGAAGAATGTTCCTTACATCAATTTTAAGTCTTGCACAATTTATCCAAAAATGAAAAAAGTGTTTTTTGTTGTTTTTTTTGCTGTTCTATATTAGGGTTTGGCTCTGACTGCACCATTCAGAAGTGGATTGTTTGGACTTCATGGCGTTTCCCGGTAAAAAGCGATAACGGCCTCGATTCTCGGGGGGTCAGAAGTTGATCAGCTGCAGTAAAACTTTTCCTCCAATTCACATTTAATAGATTTATGACCCGGGCGTTGGAGAGGATTTGGGTTTCCTCCAAATTTGTGGTCACACTCAGGATCATATGTTGTGTCCTAACCTGCTTAGTCACCAGCAAAAGGTGTCAGTAAAAATCTGAACGGGGGATTTCCTCATTCTATGCTAATTGTATTCATTGGGTTTCCTATAATTGTCTATTATGGCCGCCTATTGTAATGCTTACAGAGAGTAATAAAACATTCTAAAAAAATAAAATTGGGTTTCCTTTTGTCATTGTTCGGGGAGGAAGCATTCATGCAAACTTGTAAGTAACCGAGAGGTCAAAGTTTAAACTACATGTAAACCCAAATCACTAAAATCTGATAAAAGCACCAAATCTTTTCATGTCATTACAAGTTATTAACGGTGTCGGTCATCTTACTTTAAAAAAGTAATTAGTTAAGTTACAAATTACTTCTCCCAAAAAGTAATTGCGTTAGTAACTCAGTTACTACATTGGAAAAGTAATTAGTTACGCAGCAAAGTAACTGACTTTTTTTTTTAAATATTCTATACGTGTAACTAAGGGGCGGGTCTAGTATTGCTGTAACCAAGGGGGGCATTTATTATTATTGTTATATATTGTGTAACCAAGGGGCAGATCTGTTATAGCGTGTAAGCAAGGGGCGGGTCTATTATTATTATATCGTGTAAGTGGCGGGTCTATTATTATTATATCGTGTAAGGGGCGGGTCTATTATTATTATATCGTGTAAGGGGCGGGTCTATTATTATTATATCGTGTAAGGGGCGGGTCTATTATTATTATATCGTGTAAGGGGCGGGTGGCTACAGAAGAGGGCGAATGTTAAATTAATGGGCGGAGCTCGATATATAACAATAATAATAAATGCGCCCCTTGGTTACAGTAATACTAGAACCGCCCCTTACTTACACGATAGACGCCCCTTGCAGAGTAGCACGAGCATCGGGAGCGTGCGGCATCGCCTCGTACAATCACATGTTAACTGCGCCTGCGCGGTGTAGAGTTCACTCAGAGCTGTTTAGGTTCGGCAATTTTCGGAAGCTCCGTAGTCCTTCGTACTGCGCAAGCGCTGCGCCTGCGCAGTACAGGGGGTCCGTATCCGGCGGGGGAACTTTTTCGACAGGACACCGGAATTACACTACTGCCATCTAGTGGCGGTAGATGTAATTGGGGTAACTAAGCCAAAGTAATGGGAACTGAGTTACCATGAGGGGAAAATTAATCAGTTAGATACTCGTTACCCTCTAAAGTAACTGCGTTAGGTAACTCCGTTTATTTTAACTCAGTTACTTACATCACTGGTTATTAAAACATTTTTTTGAAACCTTCATTGACGTAATTCTCGGTGAAGGTTCTTTTTTAGCCATTTCCTATTAAAGTGATACTAAAAACACACTGCGTCATTTTCATTCTCCCTTCTATTTCTGTATGGGGGATGACCGCTCTGAAATTATTTTCATAAAAGAAAGAAAAAAAAAAAAAAAAAAAAAAAAGTCCCTATTCCTAATGGATATCCAGCTGTCACATGACCCAGCTCTCTCCCAGCCTGTCTGCAGGGAAACATAAGCAGCTGGAGCATCTAGTCCTCTACTGCTGGTCACGTTAAAAAAAAAATAAAAGCCTTTGGAATAGGAGTAAAAATAAATAAATAATATCAATAAACATTTGAATTGTCATACAAATATATATTTAAACTCAAATCTTTATTATTTTTGGCAAGAACATGGCGTGGGGGGCGGACTTCTACCAGTCACAGGATGCGTCACGCCCCCTTCAGCCTGTGTCTTAGAATAAGAGGGAGGTGAAGCCTCCATCAATCTACATGTAATATCCCGCCATTGTGTTTTGCTGGTTAGTGGGCATAGGGGAGGAGGCAGGGGGTGGGCTGTCATTTACCACTGTGTATACACCCCACATGTGTGACTCTATAGTCACATGGGCTGCTCAGATCTGATAGGGAAGAAAGCATAGAAATTCACTGAAAACTGAGCATGTGCAGAGCTGCCACCACACTGGCAAAATCCCTATCTGAATTGGGAACATGGGACAGGAGGTGGGAGATAGAGAGCAGCAGGATCAACCAGGATTTTTGCAGAATACAGAAAACGAATTTCATAGTGACTGAGTGAACTAAGAACAGCATTGACAGTGCCTTGAAAAAGTATTCACACCCCTTGAAATTTCCCACCAAAAACGTAAATGTATTTTATTGGGATTTTATGTGATAGACCAACACAAAGTGTCACATAATTGTGAAAGGAAAATGATAAATGATACAAATAAATATGTGAACAGTGTGGGGGGGGGGGTATTTGTATGGCGCCCCCCGGAGTCAATACTTTGTAGAACCCCCTTTCTCTACAAGTCTTTTTGGGGGTGTCTCTACCAGCTTTGCCCATCTAGAGAGGGACATTTCTGCCCATTCTTCTTTGTAAAATATCTCAAGCTCTGTCAGATTGGATGGAGAGCGTCTGAACAGCAATTTTCAAGTCTTGCCACAGATTCTCAATGTGATTTAGGTCTGGACTGTGACTGGGCCATTCTAACACATGAATATGCTTTGATCTAAACCATTCCATTGTATCTCTGGCTGTATGTTTCGGGTCGTTGTCCGGCTGGAAGGTGACCCTCCCACCCCCCAGTGTCAAGTCTTTTGCCGACTCTAACAGGTTTTCTTCTAAGATTGTCCTGTATTTGTCTCCATCCATCTTCCCATCAACTCTGACCAGCTTCCCTGTCCCTGCTGAAGAAAACCATCCCCACCACATGATGCTGCCACCACCATGTTTCACGGATGGTGTGTTCAGGGGGATGGGCAGTGTTAGTTTCCCCCACACATAGAGTTTTGCTTTTAGGCCGAAAAGTAGAATTTTGGTCTCATGTGAGCAGATCACCTTCTTCCACATGTTTGCTCCCCTCCCCCACATGGCTTCTCACAAACTACAAACAGGACTTCTTCTGACTTTCTTTCTCCAATGTCTTTCTTCTTGTCACTCTTCCATAAAGGGCAGATTTGTGGAGAACACGACTAATAGTTGTCCTGTGGACAGACTCTCCCCCCTGAGCTGTGGATCTCTGCAGCTCCTCCAGAGTTACCATGGACCTCTTGGCTCTTCTCTGATGAATGCTCTCCTTGCCCGGCCCGGTCAGTTTAGGTGGACGGCCATGTCTTGGTAGGTTTGCAGTTGTGCCATACTCTTTCCATTTCCCGATGATGGATTGAACAGAGCTCCGTGAGATGGTCAAAGCTTGGGAGATTATTTTATAACCTGACCCTGCTTTATACTTCTCCACAACTTTATCCCTGACCTGTCTGGTGTGTTCCTTGGCCTTCATGATGCTGTTTGTTCACTAACAAACCTCTGAGGACTTCACAGAACAGCTGTATTTATACTGAGATTATATGACACACAGGTGGACTCTATTTACTAATTAGGTGACTTCTGAAGGCAATTGGTTCCACTAGATTTTATTTGGGGGTATCAGAGTAAAGGGGGCTGAATACAAATGCCCCCCCCCCACACACACACTTTTCACATATTTATTTGTATCATTTTTATTCCAATTCACAATTATGTGACACTTTGTGTTGTTCTATCACATAAAATACATTTACATTTTTTGGTTGTAACATGAGAAAATGTGGGAAATTTCAAGGGGTATGAATACTTTTTCAAGGCTCTGTAATACACTTACATTTATGAATAGTTTTTTATGATGTGGGTTTTAGTGACACTTTAAAAGGTTTACAAGACTGTTGATGTCTCCAATTGTTCTCCTGCAGTCACACATGAATGATGAAAACTCCATGTGGCCATTTCAGTAAACATTACCCGGGCAGAGTCCACTTTTGTCACCATCAGTAAACCGACCCTGAGAAATGCTACACAGCCAGCACTGGATTGCATGCGGACAGGAAATGGCTGCGAAGTGGCTGCAGGGGATCAGCAGTCTGGAATTCCAACAGAGGAAAAAAAAAGGTGAAAACAGGATTTAATAATAAAAAATAAAATGGCAATTGTTTATGGTACACAGTGCTTTAACAAACCAAAGTTTGGTTAAGGCTTGCATCTGCTTTAATGCATACACTGCTTAGGTCTATGGTAATTGGGTGGGCCATCTCCTACGGTGTTCAGGAAATGAGATGGTCAGAGACTGCAGACATGATACAGGAGATGCTCAGAGACTGCAGACATGATACAGGAGATGGTCAGAGACTGCAGACATGATACAGGAGATGGTCAGAGACTGCAGACATGATACAGGAGATGGTCAGAGACTGCAGACATGATACAGGAGATGGTCAGAGACTGCAGACATGATACAGGAGATGGTCAGAGACTGCAGACATGATACAGGAGATGGCCAGAGACTGCAGACATGATACAGGAGATGGCCAGAGACTGCAGACATGATACAGGAGATGGTCAGAGACTGCAGACATGATACAGGAGATGGTCAGAGACTGCAAACATGATACAGGAGATGGTCAGAGACTGCAGACATGATACAGGAGATGGTCAGAGACTGCAGACATGATACAGGAGATGGTCAGAGACTGCAGACATGATACAGGAGATGGTCAGAGACTGCAGACATGATACAGGAGATGGTCAGAGACTGCAGACATGATACAGAAGATGGTCAGAGACTGCAGACATGATACAGGAGATGGCCAGAGACTGCAGACATGATACAGGAGATGGCCAGAGACTGCAGACATGATACAGGAGATGGTCAGAGACTGCAGACATGATACAGGAGATGGTCAGAGACTGCAGACATGATGCAGGAGATGGTCAGAGACTTCAGACATGATGCAAGAGATGGTCAGAGATTGCAGACATGATACAAGAGATGGTCAGAGGCTTCAGACATGATACAGGAGATGATCAGAGACTGCAGACATGATCAGAGACTGCAGACATGATACAGGAGATGATCAGAGACTGCAGACATGATACAGGAGATGATCAGAGACTGCAGACATGATACAGGAGATGGTCAGAGACTGCAGACATGATACAGGAGATGGTCAGAGACTGCAGACATGATATGGTCAGAGACTGCAGACATGATATAGTCAGAGACTACAGACATGATACAAGAGATGGTCAGAGACTGCAGACATGATATAGGAGATGGTCAGAGACACAGTTTGGAGACCCTTTCTCTAGGACGGTGATGGCGAACCTTGGCACCCCAGATGTTTTGGAACTACATTTCCTATGATACTCATGCACTCTGTGGTGTAGTTGAGTATATATTGTGAAATGTAGTTCCAAAACATCTGCGGTACCAAGGTTCGCCATCACTACTCTAGGAGATGGTCAGAGACTGGGGATGTTCTGCAACCAATGGTCAGAGACTGCAGACATGACAGAGGACTGGTTGGAGACTGTAGACACGGAAGACGGATACTGCGGTCTCTTTAGACTGCTAGAGATCACTGTTATTGAAGCCCCTTTACAAATCAGTGCTTCCATATGTGTGCTCCCTAAAGCCAGCTTACGAATGACAGATCGGATATTCCTCTCCACAAGATCTGTAACAAATAGCGAAATATATAAGAAGAGAGAGGGTAAGTGGGTGTTAAAGGAATAAACCAAAGGCAAGGGAAAACTCTGACTGTTGGCTGCTGGGGCCCCAGAAGAGGTGCCAGAAGGGCCAGTACGGGCTGGGCATCACCAGCGGCCTGAACCATTCAGTGTTGGAGGAAGTACAAATATTTCTATTCTTTGTCGTTCCCCAGCCGATGGGTTGGCCAGAGGTTGCACAAGAGTCCAACGTGGTCTGTAGCCAAAGACATCATCGTTTCCATGATACACCACATTCCTGACCCACAGAGCTTACCATCTGATTACACTAACCAATGCAGCAACTAGATCTGAGATATGTGAATTCTGTGTCCCGTTTTTCGAGACAAGAAACTTAAGTTCCCCTTTACTGTCCCTGTTATCTTTGTACATGTGACTGTACTACAGAATACAGGGTTACAGATAACAGGCGCTTCAATCGTCACACTTGTACTTGGCAGCACAATGGGTCCCGGGGGCACCTAGAGAGGGAGAGGAGAGGAGAGGGGGGGGAGGAGGAGGAGAAGGTAGCAAACAAAGACAAGGATTTCATTGCAAAAATCGAAAGGATCGCTTTATCTGCTCAAACAGGAACTTTAATCAAAGCTGCAGATCCAACAGGAGCAGCAAAGAATAGATCCCCGGACAGTAAGGTTTTCATCAAGATAACGAGTGAGATTGCACCATAGACAGCGGAGGCGGTCCTGGCAGCGGTTTTAGGAAACGTCACTTTGTAGATTATCTCCAGGGTTTGGTTCCCACACCTTTGCAATCCCAAGATCTTCCGCAATCCCACATCAATGGGAGAGGGACAATGAACAACGAAGGTTCAGCACCTTAAATTGAAGCTAAGGCTGATGTTTCAGAAGATTTTCTAGGATCTCTAGCGGTGGAGAATGCAAACCGGGGAAGGGTGTCTCACTTCTGCTGCATACCCCTTCAGATGAATTTAATTAGACCTCCAGAAGCACAGGACTCCCCCAGTAAGGACTGTGGCTAGTTGGCGCACCAATGAAAAGATTAAAGAGAATAATGTACTCTAATGTCTAAAACCTGCCTGGTCTCTCCCTCCTATATTACGGCCTAACAAAGCTGCTTACAAATTGACCAGCCACTGGACGGTATTTGTGGCTACTGTCCTTCCAATGTTTAATTCAAGAAAAAAAAAAAAAGGTGAGGGAGGGTGTTCACAAGTATCTGTAGCCCACCACACCACAATCATATGGCACAGTACATCACCATAAAGCAATGAAGGCGCTTATATTACAGCTTAACCAAGCTGCTTACAAACTGTACAGTATTTGTGGCTATTGTCTTTCCATAATTACACTCCAATGTCAATTTCAAGCAAAAAGGTGGGAGAGGGTGTACAAAAGTGTCTGTAGCCCACCACACAGCAAGCCACAGTATATCACCATATAGCAATTAAAGAGGAGGTCCAGCCTGAGTGAGAAAATGAAAAGCCAGCAGCTACAAATACTGTAGGTGCTGACTTTTAATATTACCTGTCCAGGGAGCCCACGATGTCAGCACCCCAGCCAGTCTTTGGATCGACTCCCAGGTGCTGCTGCCACCATTGCTGGTAAGGGAACCAAGCAATGAAGACTTTAGGCTTCACTCCTGGTTCCCTACTGTGCACGCATTCTAATTGGCTCAGCAGCGGGGAACAAGGGGGGGGGCGAACTCTTGGGAGATTAGGCCACGACCCATCTCCGGAAGTGGGGAAGGGACCTGTCAAAAACAGGACCCCCATTCCCCCCTGAAAGGTGGAGGGGGGAGGAAGCATACAAGCGAGAGTTAGACTTTTGCGTGGAACTCCACTTTAAGGTTCTTATATTACAGCCTAACCAAGCTGCTTACAAAGTGTCCAGCCACTGTACAGGATGTGTGGCTATTGTCTTTTCATTAACACACTACAATGTTTAATTCAAGAAAAAAGGTGGAGGAGGGTGTACACAAGAATATGTAGCCCACCATACAGCAATTCACAGTAATATGGCACAACATATCACCATATAGCAATGAAGGTTCTTATATTACAGCCTATCCAAGCTGCTTATAAATTGTCCAGCCACTGTACAGTATTTGTGGCTATTGTCCTTCCATTAACACACTCCAAAGCTTAATTCAATAAAAAAAAAAAAAAAGTGGAGGAGGGTGTACACAAGAATATGTAGCCCACCGCACCACAATCCACAGTAATATGACACAGCATATCCCCATACAGCATTGAAGGCTCTTCTATTACAGCCTAAGCAAGCTGCTGACAAACTGTCCAGCCACTATACCAGGGGTCTCAAACTGGCGGCCTTCCAGCTATTGCAAAACTACAAGTCGCATGAGGCATTGCAAGGCTGACAGTTACAAGCATGACTCCCTCAGGCAGAGGCATGATGGGTCTTGTAGTTTTGCAACAGCTGGAGGGCCACCACTTTGAGACCCCTACACTATACAGTATTTCTGGCCATCGTAATTCAATAACACACTCCAAAGCCAAATTCAAGAAAAAAAGGTGGGAATATGTAGCTCACCACACTGCAGTCCATAGTAATATGGCACGGCATATCACCATATAGCAATGAAGGCTCTTATATTACAGCCTAACCAAGCTACTTACAAACTGTCCAGTATTTGTGGCTATTGTATTTCCAATAATGCTCTCCTAGGTTTAATTCAAGAAAAAAGTGGGGGGGGGGTATACATAAGAATATGTAGCATACCACACTGCAATCCACAGTATATCACCATATAGCAATTAAGGTTCTTATAGCCTAAACAAGCTGCTTGTAAACTGTCCAGCCACTGTACAGTATTTGTGGCTGTTGTCTTTCCAATAATACATTCCAATGTTTAATTCAAGAAAAAAAAAGTGGAGGGGGGGGGGTGTACACAGTAATATGGCACAGCATATCACTATAAAGCAATGAAGGCTTCATTTAATGATGTCATTGATGTCAAAGGGGCGAGTCAGGTGTTTGCGGTGTAGCATTTCCCTGTAAAGCCCCATACACACGGTCGGAAAATCCGACCACAAAATCCATCGGATTTTGTCCGACAGATTTAGTCCGACACTGGTGTTGCGTACACACGGTCGGACAAAGTTGTCGGAAAATCCGATCATTCTGAACGTGGTTATGTTTGTTGCCTACGACGGGACTACGTAGAGGCTAGTAGCCAATAGCTTTGGTCTTGTAATGTGATCTGAGCATGCGTGGCACTTTGTCCGTCGGAATTCGATACACACGATCGGATTTGGTGTGATCGGACTTTGTTGTCGGAAAATCTATCCAGCAGGAGATAGAACTTTGTCCGTCGGACAATCCGATGGAAACTGTCTGATGGTGCCTACACACGGTCGGAATTTCCGACAACATTGTCCGATAGGACAGAATCCATCGGAAAATCCGACCGTGTGTATGGGGCTTAAGACCCAAAGATAAGCCCAAAAAGAAGCATTCAGTATCGCTGCCTAGAAGCCGCTGCTCTACTGCCTTCTAAAAAGCGATGTGGTTGATCGCTTTTTAGAAGGCAGTAGAGCAGCGGCTTCTAGGCGGCGATACTGAATGCTTCTTTTTGGGCTCATCTTTGGGTCTTACAGGGAAATGCCACACCGCAAACACCTGACTCGCCCCTTTGACATCAATGGTGAGTTTGGCATTCAGTGCCTTCTGACAAACTAAGCATGCCGAGTTAAATGTGCTAAGGCATAAGGCTTAAGTTTTAGGTGGACGGTAAAACCGTGTTTTCACCGCCCGTGTCAACAATACCTTAATCTGTCAGCTTACACTAAACGTCTTCTATGCACATTGACACTAGAGTTGCCACCTCATCCCTTTAAACCCGAACCCATACGAATTACACGGGTTGTGCAATGCAGGTAAAGCACCTGTACCTGTCTAATCAATATGTGTTCAGGTTTAAAGGGATGAGGTGGCCACTCTAATGGACACATGGCTGCCGGGAACCCACCCTTTTATAGTGAAGGGGGCTTACATAGAGTAAAGCCCCCCCCCCCCCCCCCCAGTATTGACCCTTCTAGTCCAAGTTCAAAGGCCGGGCAGAACATTATGGTTGCATGGAATCCCCTAATGAATTCACCAAATATGGGAACCTGGAACATGCAGGGCTCACCTGGAACCCATGGTAGCACCATACCCAAACCTCATCCCTAGACGGAGACATTCAGACGAGCTCATCATGGTACTCACAAGCTCACAAGCCATGAGGATGGCAGGGATGGACCTGAGGAAGGATACGTCCGGCCGCAGGAAGAACGCGGCTCCATGGCTGACACCGTCCACCGTGCTGGTCTGTGTGCTGACTTTGGCAGGGAATTCAGCCATCGCTGGGCGATGGGTTCAGCGGAACGTAGCAGAATACCTGAGCCTTGTATGAGGTGTGTGAGGACAGCCAAGCAGCACAAGGCAGGTCTGAGGTTCTCCCTCCTACCTGTCACAGGTAGGCTTCCCTAACAACGCCCCAGACATCAAGGTGCAGGTGGGCGTGGAGCAGGCAGGTTACACAGTAACAGGATCCCTGACACACGGTGCAAAGTCTGGTACAGCCGGTTCCCACCTGTGCTGGGCACAGAGCGAACGCTCTCCCTTTTAATTAACCCCCAAACACACCTGATTGCCAGTAAAAAGGTATCTACACCCGATCGCAAAATATCAGGTATTTCAGATCGCCAGTCCTTGGATGTGACGGCTGCACTCGTTTTCTTTTTTAGGCTGGCCAGAGATGCCTCTTTTTTTTTTTATTTCGATCAGGGCCGATCAAATAAAAAACGTATCCCCCCCCCCCCCCCCATCTACACAAACGAGATGGATGAAGGAATCCTCCCCACTGTGCCATTTAATTCTGACAGCGGGGACCCCCTAGGGCTGCCACCTCATCCCTTAAGCCCCGGTTCACACTAAGACCCCTTTCACACTGGGGCGTATTTCAGGCGTTTTTCAGGCGCTTTAGCGTTAAAAAAAGTGCCTGTAAAGCGCCTGAAAGAAGCCGCAACTGCAATCCCAATGTGAAAGCCCGAGTGCTTTCACACTGAGACCCCTTTCTCACTATGGCATTTTTCAGGTGCTTTAGCGTTAAAATAAGCGCCTGTAAAGCGCCTGAAAGAAGCTGCAATTGCAATCCCAATGTGAAAGCCCGAGTGCTTTCACACCGAGGCGCTGTGCTGGCAGGGCGCCAGAAAAAGTCCTGCAAGCAGCTTCTTTGCAGCGCTTTTGGAGCGGTGAATACACCGCTCCTAAAGCGCCTCTTCCCATTGAAATCAATGGGACGCGCCTGAATAACGCCTGAAAAACGCCTGAAAAGCGCTTGTAGCAGCAGCGCTTTGTGGGCCCTTTTAACCCTTTTTTGGCCACTAGCAGGGGTTAAAAGCGCCCCACTAGCGCTCGAAAAGTGCTGGTAAAGCGCCGCTAGTTTAAGCGGTGCTTTACGAGCGTTTTTCGGGCGCTGGCAGTGTGAAAGGGCTCTTAGACCACTTTCACACTGAGGCGCTTTTCAGGCGCTTTCACGCTAAAAACAGCGCCTAAAAAGCTCACGAAAACTTATTTCCATTAAAATCAATGAATGCTTTCACACTGGGCAGTGCGCTGGCAGGGCTGTGAAAAACTCCCCTCCCCATTGAAATGAATGGAAAGCTCTTCAAAAGCGCCCTGAAAAGCTCTTCAAAAGCGCTCAGTGTTTTTACTGGCAGTTTAGAAGCGCTTCAGTGTGAAAGTGGCCTTAAGGCCCCTTTCACACTGGGGCGGTTTGCAAGCGCTATTGCGCTAAGAATAGCGCCTGCAAACCGACCCGAAACAGCTGTTGCTGTTCCTTCAGTGTGAAAGCCCGAGGGCTTTCACACTGAAGTGGTGCGCTTGCAGGACGCTCAAAAATGTCCTGCAAGCCGCATCTTTGGCTCGCTATAGGAGCGGTATATTTACCGCTCCTATAGCGCCCGGTCCCATTGAAAACAATGGGGGAGCGCGCCGAACCCGCCCGCAAAACGCCGCAATAGCGGCGGTTTGCGGGCGGTATTGACCCTTTTTCGGCCGCACGCGGGGGGTAAAACCACCCCGCGAGAGGCCGCAATGCGCCGCTAAAACGCCGGTAAAGCGGCGCTAAATATAGCGCCGCTTTACCGCCAGCGCCCCCACCGCTCCAGTGTGAAAGTAGCCTAAAGCACTTGAGTTTTCACATTGGAATTGCAGATGAGGCTTCTTTCAAGCGCTTTACAGGCGCTTTTTTTAACGCTAAAGCGCCTGAAAAACGTCCCAGTGTGAAAGGGGCCTAACAGCCGTAATGAAATCTGCCGAGTTCAGCTGAACGATTTCATTCCCGCATGTCAGTCCCGTCTTCGGGGGGCGATTTCTGAGACATCTGGGCGGGTTGCTGCACAGATGTCAATGGAAATCGCACCCCGAAGTCACCAAAAGTAGTACAGAAATTACTTCTGGTGTTTGATGTGTTTGATCGCTCGGTTCTCAGTTCTTAAAGCCGGCGGGGGACAGATGCACCACCCACCTAGAAAAAAAAAAATCCCAAACTTCTCCTTTATCCCCTTCCTGTCTGTCCTGGTGTCCCTAAAACAGTGATGGCGATCCTTGGCAACCCAGATATTTTGGAACTACATTTCCCATGATGCTCAAATACACTGCAGAGTGCCTGAGCATCATGGGAAATGTAGTTCCAAAACATCTGGGGTGCCGAGGATCGCCATTACTGCCCTAAAAGGTCCTGAATGTCCGGGGGGGGGGGGGGGCAGAAAGGATTGGTGACCATGTGACCACTGTGATTGGCTGTCACAGAAGTCACACGATCGGGAGGCGGTCCCATCAGTTGTTTAGCTGGGGGACAAGAGATGTTGTGCTGGGAGTGTGCAGTGAGCGCGCTCCTGGCACAGAAACGCTGGTCGCGCGGTGACGCATTTACAAAGACGGGGAATTCTATTGTTTACGTGTAACATCATCTTTGTAACCGATACTGCAAATCGGGGAAATGAAATGATACATTTTGTTTGGTTAAAGGGTAACTCCACTCTGTGGAGAAAAAAGGCGCTCTGTACACAGATGGTATACAGAACACTCTGCAGCCGGATTCTGATCTTGCGCTGTGCATGCGTGTGACATCACCGCGGCATGCGGGTTGCGGTGGAAGTGCTGTTCTTCAGATTTTAAACTCACTTTTAACAGCGTTTTTTTAACCACTTGCCGCCCGCCCACTGTCATATGATGGCCTCCCAGAGCGGCCACTCTCGCGCTTCCCCCGGAGGTGCACAGCGCGGCGGCCGTGGTGTGTTGCTAGGACACGGCACAACCCCAATCTGTGTAAAGAGCAGTGGCCGTGGCTCTTTAACCATGTGATCGGCTGTGTCCAATCACAGCCATTCACATGTAAACACGGAGAGGCCGTAATCAGCTCTCCTCGCCTCACATTGACAGAGTGTGGGGCGAGGAGAGCCGATCAGCGGCATCTCCTCACAGGGGACAGCTAGGTATGTAATCAGTGCCCTGATTACAATTAAGTGCCAACCAGTGCCCACAATTGTCACCAATCTGTGCCCTTTAAGTGCCATAAATCAGTGGCCATTAGTGATGTCACTCAGTGCTGCCCATCACTGCTGCCCATTAATGCCACCCATCAATGCCCATCAGTGCCCACCAGTGCTGCCTATCTGTGCTTACCAGTGCCGCCTATCTGTGCCCAGTGCCCACCAGTGCCACCCATCAGTGCTGCCTACCAGTGCTCATCAGTGCCACCTATCAGTGCACATAAGTGCCGCCTCATCAGTGCCCATCAGTGCAGACTATCAGTGCCCGTCAGTGAAGGAGAAAAATTACTTATTTATAAAATTTACTGACAGAAACTAAGAAAAACTTTTTTCAAATTTATTTATTTATATTTTTTTTAGGAAAAAATAAAAAAAAAAACAGTGGTGATTAAATACCACCAAAATAAAGATCTATTTGTGTAAAGAAAATAATAAAAATTTCACATGATTACAGTGTAGCACGACCGCGCAATTGTCATTCAAGTGTGACAGCGCTAAAAGCTGAAAAATGGCCTGGGCAGGAGGGGGTGAAAAGTGCCTGGTGTTGAGGTGGTTAAACGGTTGTTTTTCAGCGTCAGCATTTTTTTTTTCTATTACACCCAGCTTACATTCCGCTCTGCACTTTAAAAAATACTGATAAAAGCGCGTTTATGAGCGTTTATGTGCGTTTTTCTGCTTTCAGCTGGTTTTTTTTTTGTGGTCAGAAGAGCTGCTCTTGAACTCGATTTTAGGGCGTTCAGACAACAGCCCATTAACCCCCCCCCCCCCCCCCCCCCCCCGCTGATAAACTTCAATAATTGCCCGTGTGTGCGTGGAGACATAGGATAACATAGAAAGGAGATTAAGGGCTGTTAAAAAAAAAAAAAAAAAAAAAAAAACGCCCAAACTCCTAAAAAACTTCAGTTTTTTAGCTTCAGTGTGCATGAGGCCCCTTTCACACATGCGGACCGCACATTCGATCAGTTCAGTCAAGTTTTTTTATCATCAGTTGTTGTCAGTAAACATCAGTTTTCATCCATTTTCATTATCGTTTTACATCCGGTTTCTATCCGTTTTTTTTATTTTTTTTTTAAAACTGTATTTAACCACTTGACCACTGGGCAGTTAAACCCCCTTCCTAACCAGACCAATTTTCAGCTTTCGGTGCTCTCACACTTTGAATGACAATTACTCAGTCATGCAACACTGTATACATATGAATATTGTGTCCTTTTTTTCACACAAATAGAGCTTTCTTTTGGTGGTATTTAATCACTGCTGGGTTTTTTATTTTTTGCGCTATAAATCAAAAAATACTGAAAATTCTGTAAAAAAAAAAATTATTTGTTTCTATTAAAAATTATTGCAGAGTATTGGCGAGTATTGGCAGAATATTGGCGAGTATTGGCAGAGTATTGGCAGAGTATTTGCACAGTGGTGGCAGAGTATTGCACAGTGTGGCAGAGCATTGCACAGAGCAATGCACAGTGGTTGCAGAGTATTGCACAGTGGTTGCAGAGTATTGCACAGTGGTGGCAGAGCATTGCACAGTGGTGGCAGAGTGGTGGCAGAGCATTGCACAGTGGTGGCAGAGTATTGCACAGTGGTGGCAGAGCATTGCACAGTGGTGGCAGAGCATTGCATAGTGGTTGCAGAGTATTGCACAGTGGTGGCAGAGTATTGCACAGTGGTGGCAGAGCATTGCACAGTGGTTGCAGAGCATTGCACAGTGGTGGCAGAGTATTGCACAGTGGTGGCAGAGTATTGCACAGAGGTTGCAGAGCATTGCACAGTGGTTGCAGAGCATTGCACAGTGGTTGCAGAGCATTGCACAGTGGTGGCAGAGCATTGCACAGTGGTGGCAGAGTATTGCACAGTGGTGGCAGAGTATTGCACAGTGGTGGCAGAGTATTGCACAGTGGTGGCAGAGTATTGCAGGCACTGACCAGCGCTGTGGGCACTACACATCCAGCCCACAGCGCTGGTCCCGTCTCTCCCCCTCTCCGCTTCTCCCCTCACTGTACCTGATCGGTACAGAGAGGGGAGGGAGGAACCGGCGTCATGATGTGACGCCGGTTTGTGTACATGTGATCGCTCCGTCATTTGACGGACAGTGTTGCCAACCGTCAGTATTTTTACTGACAGCCAGTAAAAAACAGGCAATTTTCTCCTGCCAGTAAATGTCAGTAAAAAGAAAAGGTTGCCAGTAAAAAATATGGCTGTGACGCTTGGCCCAGAACCAGCCGAGACCATATGAGAGCCTGCTACAGTGTGTTCGGGCAGCTCTGGTGGAGGCGGTGCCTGAGCATATCCTGTAATGTCATGGTGCAAGGGAGCCAAGCAGAGCGGCCAGAGCCTTGTGTGTGGGTCTGTGGGATGGGAGCAAGGCAAGCCAGGAGCGGGACCATCAGTGCTGCTGGGACTGGAGGGACCACCTGGCTTGGAGAGAGACTCACTATGACTCAGGAGGGGAAGTGTCTTGTCGGTAATCTGGTAGTACTTCATTTTCCAATCGCACACGTTCCTGGAAATGCTCACAGTTTTGGGTGCTGTAGCAACAACCAGCTGGATACTGGTTCAAATCACAGTAGAAAGATGTTTGCCAGCACACCATGGAGCGACACAAATAGCGTCCAAAAGGAGTGGTTTATTGCATGATCACAATATGGGAATAGTGCAACGTTTCGGAGCCGCGCAGGGCCCCTTCGTCAGGTAATCTGTACTGCTGCACACTGCTGTCAGTATCACCGTGAGAGTAAATTTCATGTGTGTGCCGCCCATTCTAATTTCTTGCCCTCCTCTGTCCCTGAGCTACTTACTATATCGAAAATAAAATAAGAAATATGTTTTTTGCCTTATTATCTACCTTAAATCACATTGCTAATTACATATTGTACTTGTTTGTACCCTAAATAGTAAAATTTTTACTTAAAACTGTAATTTTGTAACTTTTGGAAATGCCAGTAAAAACTTTGCTGTGCCAGTAAATTTTGTGTGTCGTGTCAGTAAATTTCAGTATGTTAGATTGGCAACACTGTTGACGGAGCGATCACGTGGTAAACGGCCGCTATCAGCGGCTGTTTACTGTGATCCGTGATGCGCCGGGTCCTCGGGACCCGGCGGTCACGGATGTTCCCGAGTGCGCACCCCAGGGGGCGCGCGGGAACAAGTTTCTGGGAGGACGTCCGTAGGACGTCCACTTAGAATAAGCCGACCGCGCTGTAGACGTCTTTCGACTATAGCGCGGTCGGCATGTGGTTAATCAGTTTTTCATGAATTATGGGGATTTTTGGGTCATAGGTTATTTGTAATGTATGCATATTAAATTACATATTTTGATGAAAAACGGATGTCAGCGGATCGGATGTGAACAGATCGTCCGCTAACATCCGTGCAGCCAGCATGTCTGCCGTTTTACAAAAGCACAAGCTCTCCAGCAGAATGTATCCATTTACAGGGATGAGACGAACAATTTACCACCAACAGGGGTGCTTACAATGATCTGTTTTTTTAGGTATTGATGTAAAACCTTTATCCCACAAGGAAAAAAACTGTTACAAAGTTAATCAGGTTGAAAAAAAGACACAAGTCCATCTTGTTCAACCATAAAAAAATATATATATATCATACAATTCTATAAGTTACTGTAACTGATTATAAAGTGTGGACGTGGCTTCAATTTGTTGGTGTAACTAAATCTGCTAGTCAATCTAACACTCCCCTCCCCCCCCAAGACTGACAACGCTGCTGTCCAAAGGTGCCCCCCCCCCCCCTGTGCTCCTTCCCCCAGAGTGGGGGCGCTCTAATATAAGAGGAGTGTTACTGGCCAAATCGCCAGGTACCAAAAAAAGCCTAAAAAAAGAAAACGAATGCAGCCACCACATCGAATGATTGGTAAATTGCGATATTTTGGGGGATTGATACGGCTTTGAATCTTTCTGTCCGGACAGACGGAGTGAAGTTGGCGGTGAAGGGAGCGCTGCGCTCTCTAGTCGTGTTTTCCGTCCTCCGTTTGTGTTACACCTAGAATGATTTCAGAGCTCCTTGGAACGGGTGCCGGGCGTGTCCACACCCAGACATCGCCGTGATTCATCGCTGGGATATAATAACACGCTGTGTGCAGAACTTGCATGCGCGGCGCAGTGCAGCCCATTTACAGTCCTTATAAACCTGATTGTTACAATTGTATATAGACTTTTAACTTTCTAATCTCAGTTTCCAATAAATTTTTAATTATTGTTTAAATCTGCAGCTGTAATTAAAGTAACATTTTGTAATCCGGCTTTAACCCCTCCCCCGCCCAAAAGGTAAAACCAATCGAAATGTCTGAGCAACACCGAGGATCGCAACTTTAACACGTGTTATTAAAACCGTCCGAATCATCACAACTACTCACTGCAGCCCGGCGGATTATTACGCATTTCTTTTTTCAAGACAAATTTCATTTGCTGGTAAATAGATTTCTCCTGATTTATTTATTTTATTATCAAAGAAAAACTGGTCCAAAATAGTAAAAAAAAACGTTATTCAAAAATAAAGCAACAAAAATATAAAGTAGGCGCTAATTAAACGACATCCATCCTAAAATGAACATGTGATAGATAATAAAGATTACACCCACTGCAATAATAATCACTATTGTGCAATACCAGAAACAAAAAATGCACCAAAAAAAAAGTCGCATAAAAAAGAACACAGAAAATTCCACTAAAATGCTGCGCAGAATTTGTTAATTTTTTTGTGGTTTTTTTTGTTTTGTTTCTGGTATTGCACAATAGTGATTATTACATTGGGTGTAATCTTTATCTATCACATGTTCATTTTAATTAGCGCCTACTTTACATTTTTTGCTTGATTTATTAGTGTGATTCACACTTAAAGGGGCAGCTGGTACCCGTATCTACACAGGGTTGGCGCCTTTTTATATTCTGAAATAATCTTATTTACAAATAGATTCAATTTATTGTTTTCCTCAAAATTCTACAAACAATCCCCCAAAATGACAACGTGAGAGAAGTTTGTTTGAAGTCTTTGCAAATGTATTAAAAATAAACAACAAAAAATCTCCCATCTACATAAGTATCACAGACTCCTCCCATGTACATAAGTATCACAGGCTCCTCCCATGTACATAAGTATCACAGACTCCTCCCATGCACATAAGTATCACAGGCTCCTCCCATGTACATAAGTATCACAGGCTCCTCCCATGTACATAAGTATCACAGGCTCCTCCCATGTACATAAGTATCACAGACTCCTCCCATGTAAATAAGTATCACAGGCTCCTCCCATGTACATAAGTATCCCAGACTCCTCCCATGTAAATAAGTATCACAGGCTCCTCCCATGTACATAAGTATCACAGGCTCCTCCCATGTACATAAGTATCACAGACTCCTCCCATGTACATAAGTATCACAGGCTCCTCCCATGTACATAAGTATCACAGGCTCCTCCCATGTACATAAGTATCACAGGCTCCTCCCATGTACATAAGTATCACAGACTCCTCCCATGTGCATAAGTATCAAATGCTCCTCCCATGTACATAAGTATCACAGGCTCCTCCCATGTACATAAGTATCCCAGACTCCTCCCATGTAAATAAGTATCACAGGCTCCTCCCATGTACATAAGTATCCCAGACTCCTCCCATGTAAATAAGTATCACAGGCTCCTCCCATGTACATAAGTATCACAGGCTCCTCCCATGTACATAAGTATCACAGACTCCTCCCATGTGCAAAAGTATCAAATGCTCCTCCCATGTACATAAGTATCACAGGCTCCTCCCATGTGCATAAGTATCACAGACTCCTCCCATGTGCATAAGTATCAAATGCTCCTCCCATGTACATAAGTATCACAGGCTCCTCCCATGTGCATAAGTATCACAGGCTCCTCCCATGTCCATAAGTATCACAGGCTCCTCCCATGTCCATAAGTATCACAGGCTCCTCCCATGTACAAAAGTATCACAGGCTCCTCCCATGTACATAAGTATCACAGACTCCTCCCATGTACATAAGTATCACAGGCTCCTCCCATGTACATAAGTATCACAGGCTCCTCCCATGTACATAAGTATCACAGGCTCCTCCCATGTCCATAAGTATCACAGACTCCTCTCATGTCCATAAGTATCACAGGCTCCTCCCATGTACATAAGTATCACAGGCTCCTCCCATGTACATAAGTATCACAGACTCCTCCCATGTACATAAGTATCACAGGCTCCTCCCATGTACATAAGTATCACAGGCTCCTCCCATGTGCATAAGTATCACAGACTCCTCCCATGTGCATAAGTATCAAATGCTCCTCCCATGTACATAAGTATCACAGGCTCCTCCCATGTGCATAAGTATCACAGGCTCCTTCCATGTCCATAAGTATCACAGGCTCCTCCCATGTCCATAAGTATCACAGGCTCCTCCCATGTACAAAAGTATCACAGGCTCCTCCCATGTACATAAGTATCACAGACTCCTCCCATGTACATAAGTATCACAGGCTCCTCCCATGTACATAAGTATCACAGGCTCCTCCCATGTACATAAGTATCACAGGCTCCTCCCATGTCCATAAGTATCACAGACTCCTCTCATGTCCATAAGTATCACAGGCTCCTCCCATGTACATAAGTATCACAGACTCCTCCCATGTACATAAGTTTTACAGGCTCCTCCCATGTACATAAGTATCACAGGCTCCTCCCATGTACATAAGTATCACAGGCTCCTCCCATGTACATAAGTATCACAGGCTCCTCCCATGTCCATAAGTATCACAGGCTCCTCCCATGTACATAAGTATCACAGGCTCCTCCCATGTACATAAGTATCACAGGCTCCTCCCATGTACATAAGTATCACAGGCTCCTCCCATGTACATAAGTATCACAGGCTCCTCCCATGTGCATAAGCATCACAGGCTCCTCCCATGTACATAAATATCACAGGCTCCTCCCATGTACATAAGTATCACAGACTCCTCCCATGTACATAAGTATCACAGACTCCTCCCCTGTACATAAATATCACAGGCTTCTCCCATGTATATAAGTATCGCAGACTCCTCCCATGTACATAAGTATCACAGGCTCCTCCCCTGTACATAAGTATCACAGGCTTCTCCCATGTATATAAGTATCGCAGACTCCTCCCATGTACATAAGTATCACAGGCTCCTCCCCTGTACATAAGTATCACAAGCTCCTCCCATGTACATAAGTATCACAGTCTCCTCCCCCTGTACATAAGTATCACAGGCTCCTCCCATGTATATAAGTATCGCAGACTCCTCCCATGTCAACATTACAGAAACTATCTCCTGCGTTCCTGTTCAAGACTTGCTTTGCTGACATCCCTTCTGGCTCCAGTTCCTGCTTGCTGTTCCACTACATTGATCCCTGACTTCTGGCTTGACTGACTATCCGTTCCGGTTACTGAACTTTTACTATGTTTTGACTACCTTTGTTTTTTTATACTTTTATTAATAAACAAGTGTGAATAAACTGTACTTTTGTCTCTGCCTGATTTCATGGTTTCTGACACATATAAAGTTGCCTACAAGAAGTTTTCCCCTTGTGTGTAATATCCACTTGTGGGTAGCTGCTGGTGTGATCGCACCACTCCAACGCCTCATCCAAAGTCGCCACCATGGACCTCATCAGGGGGAGTGGTCATGAGACGGCGTCACGCTATACACTTTATATACTGGCCGGGATTAAAGAAAAGTACACTGCGAATGCTCCCTATTTTACAGGAATCACAAAGCCAAAAGGTAAACTGCGCATGCTCCAAGGTTTCGGGAAGCACGGAGTATAATTATCAGCTGCTTATACAACACCTGACAAAGAAAGCAACATCATTGCTACTTCTTCTACTCCCGAATTTCCTCAAGCTCGGTGTATCATTAAAAGCTCTATACACAATAGTGCTGCCACTACAGCGCCACCTCCTGTGCATATTTAATATGTGTCGCCTATGGAGGTTTTTAGGTACCATAGTTTGGCACCATTCCACGAGCGTGCGCAATGTTAAAGTGTGACATGTTGGGTATCTATGTACTCGGTGTAACATCATCTTTCATATTTTACCAAAAACATTTGTTATACATTGTGATTTGTTTTTTTAAGACTCAAAAAAACAGAATAGAAAAAACCTTGTGTTAGAAAATCATGTGAAAAACCATGTGACATAAAAAATCGCAACGACCGCTATTGTATTCTCTAGCGCCACTGCTCAAAAAAATATATAATGTTTGGTGGTTCTAATTTTCTAGCAAAAAAAAACACACAGATTTTTACATATATGAGTGTCAGAATTGGCTCGGCAGACAAGTGGTTAAGACCGGTGTTCTGCCGAGAAAGGTCCGTGCGGCGGATAAGGTCCCCCCTGTAAGCCACCGAAATTAGCCGAAGCTGAACACAGGTAGTCAGCTCTACACGGCGCCTGCGCTGCAACACTTTTTAGGGCCCCTCGTGGATTTGCTTCGCTCGCCAAGCTTCGGGCACGGCCTCGCTCCGCTCGGCATATTATTATTCTAAAGCCCCATACACACGGTCGGATTTTCCGATGGATTCTGTCCTATCGGACAATGTTGTCGGAAATTCCGACCGTGTGTAGGCACCATCGGACATTTTCCATTGGATTGTCCGACGGACAAAGTTTTATCTCCTGCTCTCAAATTTTCCGACAACAAAGTCCGATCACACCAATTCCGATCGCGTGTAGTGTAGTTTCATAGTTTCATAGTTAGTAAGGTTGAATAAAGACACCAGTCCATCCAGTTCAACCTGAGTGCGTGTCTACAATTGTCCCCATCCCTGTACATTGCACACTCACATCGGTCCCTACCCTCAAGGAGCCCACAATCCAAGGTCCCCATTCATATACTAGGGCCAATTTTTATTTTTTTGGACAGAAGCCAATTAACCTACCTGCATGTCTTTAGATTGTGGGAGGAAACCGGAGTACCCGGAGGAAACCCACGCAGGCACAGGGAGAACATGCAAACTCGAGGCAGGTAGTGTCGTGGTTGGGATTCGAACCAGCGACCCTTCTAAGGCCCCCATGCACACGAGACGCAGATGCAAACTCTGCTGAACGCATGTTTTAAAAAGCAGAAACCTGCGTTTAAAAACGCGCGTTTTGCTGTGTTTTCATGCCGCGTTTGCGTCTATAAGCATTTGTAAAGATAACATCATATAGACCCTCCCCAAGCTCAGAAAGCATGTATTATTAACTATTTCTGCCATTTTGATCAGAGTGAGCAGCAGAGAGAGCCGTTGTACACTTGCATTTGCCTCTCTGTGTTTTTTTGGGGGAAATGGATCCCATATTGAATATATGTCAGGAAATGCTCCTGATGTCGCTCTTGATGCGGCAGCAATGTCGTCGCAAATTTGCATGAGAGGTCCAGAATCAGAGCTTGTCGATATCGGACCCATCCGTTGATGGCACAGCGAATGTCCGTTGGATATTTCACAAACATGTATATATCAGTGAGTATATATGCTCTATGAACTATCTAAACTAATTACGACATTTTAAACCAATTGTTTTAGTATTTTTTATGGTTTACCATCATATTTCTGAGTTTTCTCGTCCAAAAAATTGGTTTCCTTTAAAAAGGCTTATAAACGCAAACGCGGCTAAATGCAGGTGCCTGCGTTTAGCCGCGTTTAGCCGCGTTTAGCTGCGTTTTGCGTCTGAAACGCGGAAAAGCAAAGTGTCTGAACGCATTTTTTTGCTTCTGGAAAAACGAGGTTAAACGCAACTGCATAAAAACGGGAAAAAACTAGACTGTGTACACGGACACATAGGATAACATTGCATGCGTTCAGGGGCAGTTGAAAAAAGTGTCCAACTGCCTCTGAACGCGCGTTTAACAGCATCTCGTGTGCATGGGGCCTTACTGCTAGGTGAGAGTGCTAAACACTACACCACTGTGCCGCCTACCACTACGTAGTCCCATCGTAGGCAAAAAACGTCACCACGTTCAGAATGATGGGATTTTCCGACAACTTTGTCCGACCGTGTGTATGCAACACCAGTGTCAGACAAAATCCGTCGGAAAAAATCCGATGGATTTTGTGGTCGGATTTTCCGACCGTGTGTACGGGGCATAACTCTATGTCCACTTGGATGGTGGGGCTTGAACCTGGACGCAGGCGCTGTGTAGAGCTCACAATCAGCTGTTCATCTTCGGATACTTTTGGCGGCTCCGCAGTCGTTCGTACTGCGCAAGCGCTGCGCCTGCGCAGTAGAGGGGGGACCAGGACCTTTTTCGGCAAGACACCGGCATTCAGCGTTCCCAGGCCGGGCAGTTCAGTCTTTCCAGGTCTTCTAGAAAGCCGATCGGAGGTTGTGAAATGTTGGCACTTGGCCCTTCCCAGTAGTATTTACAAGCTCATGCCGGCCGCGTGAATTGGGCGACGTCCAGCACAGCGATGTCTTCTCTCGGTAGGCAGAGACACCCGCGCAGTCAGGTGGAAAATCTGCCTTGTTTGCGTTGTCAGGTAATGTGTAACTAGTGCTGGAAAATGTGAATGGATGAGGTGACACGGATGGGAAATAGTCGGAATAGGAGAAGGTCGAAGTGATGGGAATCCCTGAAGAATCATCTGAACTCTGACCTTCTAGTTAAAGAAACCAACATTGTCCCTAAACTGGGACCCTCTAGATTCCAATCCTTATGCCGCGTACACACGGTCGGAATTTCCGATGGAAACAGTCCGATGGGAGCTTTTCATCGGATTTTTCCGACCGTGTGTACGCCCATCGGTCTTTTTCTGTCGGAATTTCCGACGGACTTTGGATTGAGAATCTGTTCTCAATTTTTCCGACGGAAAACCTTTCTATCGGATTTTCCGATCGTGTGTATGCAATTCCGACACGCAAAATTCCGACGCATGCTCGGAAACAATTCGACGCATGCTCGGAAGCATTAAACTTCCCTTTTATAGTGCTGTCGAACGTGTTTTATGCCGCTGTGTTATTGACTGTCGGAATTTGGTGTGACCGTGTGTAGGCAACACAGCTTGAGCGGAATTCCGTCGGAAAAACCGCCAGAGTTTTTTTCCGACGAGAATTCCAATCGTGTGTACGCGGCATTAGAAGTAGAGAACCTATGAGAAAATATCCGACATATACAGCGCCTTGAAAAAGTATTCATACCCCTTGAAATTTCCCACATTTTGTCACGTTACAGCCAAAAACGTAAATGTCTTTTATTGGGATTTTATGGGATAGATCCGGGGGTCTCCAAACCTTCTAAACAAAAGGGCCAATTTACTGACCTTCGAACTTCAGGGGGGCCGGACTGTGGCTGTATAAAATGTCCTGGCATCCGTGGGAGCAAAAAAATGTACCGTGATTGGTATTATGCCGCGTACACACGGTCGGAATTCTCGTCGGAAAAAGCTCTGGTGGTTTTCCCGTCGGAATTCCGACGGAATTTCGCTCAAGCTGTGTTGCCTACACACGGTCACACCAAATTCCGACGGTCAGTAACACCGCGACATAAAACACGTTCGACGGCACTATAAAAGGGAAGTTTAATGCTTCCAAGCATGCGTCGGAATTGTTTCCGAGCATGCGTCGGAATTTTGCGTGTCGGAATTGCATACACACGATCGGAAAATCCGATAGAAAGGTTTTCCGTCAGAAAAATTGAGAACAGGTTCTCAATCCAAAGTCCGTTAGAAATTCCGACAGAAAAAGACCGATGGGCGTACACACGGTCGGAAAATCTGATGAAAAGCTCCCATCGGACTGTTTCCATCGGAAATTCGGGCATTAGGGAAGTAATAATGCCCCATCATTGGTGTCAACGGGGGAAAATTCCCCTATCATTGGTATCGGTGGGAGGAATGGTGCCCCACTGTCGATGTCAGTGGCAGGAACTATGCCTTACTGTTGCTGACAGTGGGGGGGGGGGGGGGGGGGGGGGGGGGATGCACCAAGGTCCATAAAAGCAAGCAAAGGGCCGCATCTGGCCCCCGGGCCGCATTTTGGAGACCAACACAAAATGTCAAATAATTGTGAAGTGGAAGGAAAATGATAAATGATACAAATAAATATGTGAAAAGTGTGGGGGGGGGGAGGGGCATTTGTATTCAGCCCCCTTTACTCTAAACCTTAATCTAGTGGAACCAATTGCCTTCAGAAGTCGCCTAATTAGTAAATAGAGTCCACCTGTGTGTCATGTAATCTCAGTATAAATACAGCTGTTCTGTGAAGCCCTCAGAGGTTTGTTAGAGAACCTTAGTGAACAAACAGCATCACGAAGGCCAAGGAACCCACCAGACAGGTCAGGGATAAAGTTGTGGAGAAGTATAAAGCAGGGTTAGGTTATAAAATAATCTCCCAAGCTTTGACCATCTCACGGAGCTCTGTTCAATCCATCATCGGAAAATGGAAAGAGTATGGCACAACTGCAAACCTACCGAGACATGGCCGTCCACCTAAACTGACCGGGCCGGGCAAGGAGAGCATTCATCAGAGAAGAGCCAAGAGGCCCATGGGAACTCTGGAGGAGCTGCAGAGATCCACAGCTCAGGGGGGAGAGTCTGTCCACAGGACAACTATTAGGTTTCTTTCACACGGGCGGCTGTTCTGTCGCTGCTAAAAGCGTGTTTTGTTATTTTGAAATAACAGGACTCCGGGCACAGCGATCACTTGCAGTCGCACGTTGCGATTAGCAGCATTTATGTGCGGCTGCGTTTAGCTGCGGTGGAACATTCTTGTCCTTTCTGATGAGCTTCCTGTTGTTTTTCTTTCCTCGTTGCCGCTGCTGTCCGCAGGTGAAGTAGTACGTCGGGTCGCCACCTTTTCTTCAAGTCAAACCCGAACACTTTAGCGGCGCACGGCAATTTTGTTTTATAGTATAAACTCTACATATATTTTGCTATTAATAACTTTTCTAATCATATGAAGTTAACCATAAGAGTTCCCCTTTACATCAGAGTCCACAGAGTCCCCCTTTACATCAGAGTCCACAGAGTCCCCCTTTACATCAGAGTCCACAGAGTCCCCCTTTACATCAGAGTCCACAGAGTCCCCCTTTACATCAGAGTCCACAGAGTCCCCCTTTACATCAGAGTCCACAGAGTTCCCCTTTACATCTGAACTCAGAGTTCCCTTTCACTGTAAGGGGGGACTCTGCAGAATCTGATGTAAGGGAGAACTCCGGGACTCTAACATAACGGTTGCTCTGGGAACCCTGATTTAAGGGGGAACACTGAGAACTCTGATGGACGGAGAGGACTCTGATGTAAGGGGAACACTGTGGCCTCTGGTGTAAAGGGGAACTCTGATGTAAGGGGTGCTCTGAGAATTCTGATTTGCCTTAATGTACTCACTCACATGCAGGCGAGAGAAGGGGGGTGACTTCAGTCACAGACAGGGATGGATGGTGAGCTCACTCACCCCTTGGCAGTCAGCACCTCTCATCCAGATGTATCTGAGGCTGCTGGACTTCAAATTTCCGGCCCCCACTTTCCTTTTCTGAGGCACAGCACCGGGGTTTGGAGTGTGGGCAGACACAGAGGGGGAGGGGTGGAGGGAAGAGGTGCAGATCGAGCCCTCTCTCCTCTCCCGTCTGTGTGTTTGGGGGGGGGGGGGGTGTTAGTCCTGGCTTTGGACAGTGTGAAAGAAGCCATAGTGCTGGGAAGCCATAGTCCAGTCTAAATAATGTGTCCAGGTTTCAGACAGTCTGAAACCCGGACACATGATTCCAAACCCAATGTGAATCCTGGAGAAATGGCAACCCTAAATAGTGCACTGCGATTACCTGCAGTTATGTGCAACTAGCTGCGCTAAATCGCTCCTGGACGCAGTCAAATAATTTTTTTCTACCGGCACAAATCCCCAATGTAATGAAACTTTCGCTAAACGCCGTGTGTGAACGGGGGCCATAAGAAAGCATTGTATGAGTTTAGGTGCGGGAGGTTCATCTATCTGCAGATAAAAGTTGAATTCTATCCGCCCGTAGGAAAGGGACTTCTGATGGGGGGGGGGGGGGGGGGGGGGGCCGGAGGGGGGGGGGGGGGGGGGGGGGGGGGGGGGGGGGACACCTGACTTCTGATGGTGGGAGGGGTCGGTGATGAAATTGTGTTTCCCACCTCTGCCCTATAGGATTCCACTTCATTCTCCCTGGCAGCTACATAAAGTTTGTATAGGGAAGTGAGGGATGGGGAGCTGGGTCAGCACAGAAAGTAGTTTGATACTCTCAGAAGAAATGAAAATCACTGTAGTAAAGTATTTAAAATGATTTATTTGTGTTTTTACCTGCAATGTTTTAGGTTGGTGACAGGGTCTCTTTAGCATATTAACCCTTATACAGGATTTTCTGTGATTAGGTTTATATCTACTTTTATTACAAGAAAAATACAAATAAAATGTTTGTCAGTCTGAACATATCACCAGCCAACCATTATCTTGTATCTGTGAGATTGGCCCTTATTATTACACAACAGGCTGCATAAGCAGATGGTACGTGGAATGTTATCATGCAATAAAGTGACCGCAGTGGAAGAACGAGATCTGTCATGTAGACGGGATTGGAGAGCAGTGAGTGACACGCCCCACGCATCACTAAACCACCTATCAGACACCTGGGCAATTCACACAAGGCATATGCAGGGCTGGTGCAAGGATTTTTGACACCCTAGGCGAAACCTTATTTTGCCGGCCCCCCTCTTGGCTCCACCCCTGACTCCACCCCATTTGCCCTGCTCATGTATACCCCACCTTTTTAATGAAGCGCCTATCAAATGCTGCCTCACCACACCAATCAAATGCATCCTTATCAGTGCCCATCAATGCGGCCTCACCAGCGCCCATCAAATGCGGCCTCACCAGCGCCCATCAAATGCGGCCTCACCCGCGCCCATCAATGCAGCCTCACCAGCGCCTATCAATGCGGCCTCACCAGCGCCTATCAATGCGGCCTCACCAGCACCCATCAATGCGGCCTCACCAGCGCCCATCAATGCGGCCTCACCAGCGCCCATCAATGCGGCCTCACCAGCGCCCATCAATTCGGCCTCACCAGTGCCCATCAAATGCGGCCTCACCAGCGCCCATCAAATGCGGCCTTACCAGCGCCCATCAGATACAGCCTCACCAGGGCCCCTCAAATGCAGCCTCACCAGCGCCCATCAATGCAGCCTCACCAGCGCCCATCAATGCAGCCTCACCAGCGCCCATCAATGCAGCTGCAGCTTACCAGTGCCCATCAATGCAGCCTACAATGCCCATCAATGCAGCCTCACCAGTGCCCATCAATTAATGTTTGCTTGCTTCCATTCATTCGGGAGTTGGGACACAGACACAGTCCTCCGCCGCCACTGTGCCTCTGACACTATGTGTGAATGGAGCTGCGTCTGCCTGCTGATGCTGAGACCTAGTTGCTTGCTTCAGAGAGAAGAAAGTAGGAACACCAGTGGCCCAGGCGCCCTAGGCAGCAGGGCGCCCTAGGCGGCTGCCTAGTTTGCCTAGTGGTAGCACCGGCCCTGGGCATATGATGATGATGATGATGATGAGGTCATGTTCAGTGAAGACCACTCCAGAGATACGTACCATAGTGACAACATGGGGTTCAGAGGACATCTTCCCAGAGATAAAGAGCCTACTAAAGCAGAGTGAGATCCTCCACCAGTACTCCAGGCGTTCTTCACCACCACACTATAGCAGGCGTAGATGGGTACCCCAATTTCCCGGGTCACACACCATGCTGAAAGGAAATAGTAGGTATTCTGGATGACCACCCGTCTACTAGGTACACCAACAGGGCCCTCAGATATCTGGAGACACCATGGCACGAGAAGCAGGTTGTGCATTCGGAAAATGTCTGCCTTTATTAGGTGTGTTACAGCTTATATATGGTTCAACATACCAATAGAAAGAGGGAAGGTGGGAGTGGTTAGTAAATGATGTATTGGTATAAAATATATGGTTATCCAAGTCAATGACCCCTAAAATACATTTACCATGAGGTTACAAGAGTCAACAGGCCGTCTGGTTATGAGTCATAAGTCATGCATCGTGTCCCATGGCCTACAGAACAGAGAACATATAGCCGAAAGACGGCCACGGCATGGGCTTAAAATGCCGGGAGGGGTATACATGGATGATCTTGTGCTGCCCGTGCACCCCCTTGGGACACGGCTGATCACAGATCGGGGTACAGACCAATCACAGCAGGCCCTTTACCACATGATCAGCTGGTAAATTCGAGATTTGGGCATTTTTGATCCCAGATCTCACATTAAAGAGGACCTGTCATGCTTATTTCTATTACAAGGGATGTTTGACAATGAAAAAATGAAAAATAAAATAAATACGATTTTTTTTTGATTTTTTTTCTTAAAGCGCCCCATTGCCCCGTGCTCGTGCGCCGCAGTGAATGCATGCACAAGTCATACAAGTATAAGAAAACGGTGTTCAAACCACACATGTGACGTATCGCCGCAAACGTCAGAGCGAGAGCAATAATATTAGTGCAGAACCTCCTCCGTAACTCTAAACTGGTACATTTTTAAAGCGTCGCCTATGGAGATTTTTAAGTACCGTAGTTTGTCGCCATTCCACGGCCGTGCGCAAATTCTTAAGCGTGAACTGTTGGGTATCTATTTACTTGGCGTAACATCATCTTTCACATTATACAAAAAAAGGGTGGTAAATATTGTAAGTTATTTTAATTTTTTTATTCAATGAAGTGTAATCCCCCCCCCCCCCCCAAAAAAAAAAAATTGTGTTTAACCTCTTGCTTACTGGGGGGCTCCGGCCCAGACCAATTATTAGCTTTCAGCGCCGTCACAATTTGAATGACAATTGCGCGGTCGTGCTACACTGTACACAAATTACATTTTTATTATTTTGTTCACACAAATAGAGCTTTCTTCTGGTGGTATTTAATCACAGCAGGGATTTTTATTTTTTGCTAAACAAACAAAAAAAGACAGAAATTTGTGAAAAAAAAAAAAAAACATGTTTCATAGTTTCTTATAAAATCTTGCAAACGGGTAGTTTTTCTCCTTCATTGATACTCGCTGGTGAGGCTGCACTGATGGGCACTTATGGGCTGAAATGATGGGCACAGATAAGGCGACACTGATAGGCACAGATAAGACAGCACTGATAAGACGGTACTGGTGGGTGGCACTGGTGGGTGGCACTGATGACTGGCACTGATGGGCACTGGTAGGTGGCACTGATGGGCACTGGTAGGTGGTATTGATAGGCAGCAATGGTGATGACGCACTGATTGGCAATTTATAAGTGGCACTGTGGGCACTGATGGGTAACACTGTGGGCACTGGTAGGTGGCGCTGGTGGGCACAGAAGCCTCTCCACGATCTGGAACAATGTCCCTCACGCGCGGCACGCTCTGGGATCAGCAAGTCTATGAGACTCGGCTGATCACAGATCAGAGTAAGGGGTCTAACCCGACCCCTTACCATGTGATCAGCTGTCAGCCAATGACAGCTGATCATGTGACGTAAACAGAGCCGGTGATCGGCTTCTTTTTTTTAGTGCGAGGAGAAAAAATAGCCGATTAGCGGCTCTGTTTACGTCACATGATCAGCTGTCATTGGCTGACAGCTGATCACATGGTAAGGGGTCGGGTTAGACCCCTTACTCTGATCTGTGATCAGCCGAGTCTCATAGACTTGCTGATCACAGAGCGTGTCGCGCGGGCGCCCTGCAAGGGGGCGTGCAGGCCGCTCGGGCACAGGAGGACGTCCAGGGACGCCCTCCTGGCAAATTAAGCCCGCGCTGCAGCTGTCTTTCGGCGAAAGCGAAGACGGGAAGTGGTTAAAAGACCGCTACGCAAATATTGCAAGGATTGCCATTTTATTCTCTAGGGTCTCTGCTAAAAAAATGATATAGATATAGTTTGGGGGGTTCTAAGTAATTTTCTAGCAACTGATTTTACTAAGTTCCAGAAAAAGGGTCTAAATCTAAACATAAAGCACGACCTGTACAGAAAACATGACATCACTTTGCTGTGTAGACATTGTTCTTTTATTTTTATATTTTTTATGCAATAAAGATTTAGTGTAGGAATTGAAGAAAGCATTGTAGCCATTGTTCTATGGCTGCCTCCATTATAGGCTGAAGAAGGCTTATGATGTTTATCAGGTGTGGAGGAAATCTCACTTCCTCGCTATTATATAATCCTCTTGTTGCTGTAATCCAGGCGCAGTGCCACACCCCGCCATTGTCAGTGCCGACACCGACTGCGTATTCCTGACTCTCCCTCTGTCATTATTCTGTCAGATTATATACCGGAGCCCGTGATTGGGTGACACGTCTCTGGCATGGGTTGTATGATGACCTATAACAACCGTACATCTCCTGACCTCTGCACACACAAAATAATAAATCAGAATGGACTTTAATACCCCTGAACGGATGGCTTTGTCTAGGGAAAGGGCACAACAGATTTTTTTCCCCTGTCTGTGTCCCCATTGAAGAGATTTCCCTCCACTTCCTGTCTTGGAGACACAACAGGAAGTCTCTCCACAGAAATGCCCTTTTTGTTGGAGAATGGCCCCACTATTAGCACTTTCTGCTCCAGTGTCAGAGATCGTTCATTTCCTCTGGGGGGGGGGGGCGGGGTGGGGGACACACGTAGTAATAAATACTATATAGAGGAGTCAATAGGCAGAAGAATGAATTATTGGTCACTAGCTTTTGGGGGTCTTCTTTAGGACCCCATTCATCAGAGTTTTCATAGATAATTAAAGTGGTTGTAAACCCTCCCATATACCCATTGAGATACACAGAGATTAAACAAATCCTCCTACATAAGTTGTACCTGTTTATCTACTCTCGTCTCATTCAAAGTCCGGAATTTATACAGCTTGTCTTAGCTTCCAGAAAGCTATATATTGTGCTAAGAGGTGGCTATATTCCTACATACAGGGGGACCAAGAGAGGGGGGGCTACATTCCTACATACAGGGGGACCAAGAGAGGGGGGGCTACATTCCTACATACAGGGGGACCAAGAGAGGGGGGGCTACATTCCTACATACAGGGGGACCAAGAGAGGGGGGCTACATTCCTACATACAGGGGACCAAGAGAGGGTGGCTACATTCCTACATACAGGGGGACGGAGAGAGGGTGACTACAATCCTACATACAGGGGGACGGAGAGAGGGTGGCTACATTCCTACATACAGGGGGACCAAGAGAGGGTGGCTACATTCCTACATACAGGGGGACCAAGAGAGGGGGGCTACATTCCTACAGACAGGGGGACCAAGAGAGGGTGGCTACATTCCTACATACAGGGGACCAAGAGAGGGTGGCTACATTCCTACAGACAGGGGGACCAAGAGAGGGTGGCTACATTCCTACATACAGGGGGACCAAGAGAGGGGGCTACATTCCTACATACAGGGGGACCAAGAGAGGGGGGCTACATTCCTACATACAGGGGACCAAGAGAGGGGGCTACATTCCTACATACAGGGGGACCAAGAGAGGGGGGCTACATTCCTACATACAGAGGGACCAAGAGAGGGTGACTACATTCCTACATACAGGGGGACCAAGAGAGGGTGACTACATTCCTACATACAGGGGGACGGAGAGAGGGGGGCTACATTCCTACATACAGGGAGACCAAGAGAGGGTGGCTACATTTCTACATACAGGTAGGCCAGGAGGACAATCAGGGGGACAATCAGTGTTGCACCAGCGAATTTTCATTCGCTGTTGCAACACACCTGGGTGGGCTTGGGACGCAATGCTCTGCGCCCGGAGATTACCCTATTTTGAAGCCTATTAGAGCCTCTTGCTCTAATCAGGTGCTTCAAAATACACACCCACCCCGCCATAGTAATTCATGTGTCCTGAAAGGGGCTGGGCGCATGGATAGGGAGGGCGGCTGAGGTGTTGGGGCGGCGGCGCCCGAGCGCCCACAATACACGGGCTGCCCCTGACCCGTTCACCACCTCTCCCCTGAAAGGTGCCAAATGTGGCACCGGAGGGGGTGAGTGAGCAGATAAGCGTAGCTTCCCCTTTTGGGTGGAACTCCACTTTAACGCAATAAAAACACACGCACCTTGATAAATGCACGGCACCACGTTTGACCTCTGCGCTTTGGTTGTCCAGCAATCAGCATTGAAGAACTGACAACTGTTTACCTCTGACACCATGCAGCTCGTGGTGTCACTCAGCCCTGCTCATGTTACGTATGTCCTGCGTTTGCAAAGTCAACTGCTTAAAAATGTTTCCTGTATGCTCCGAAAGTTGTAGACGTCAGGAGGGGGCTGAGGGACACTAGTAATAGTAATAGCTGCCCAATTCCAATGGCTGGACAACCGGAACGTAGAAAGGAATCAAACATGGCGCTGCTATGCGTTTCTCAAGGTACGTGTGTTATATGGCCGTTTAATGTTCATTGAGTCCTTCTAGGGTGAACTTCCCACTTTAAGGGCCATACCATCTGTCACTTTGTCACTAGAATACTTTTTTCCAATGTATGTTTATTCAGTCTTCCGATAATGGGCCTCCGCCTACAGTAAATCAAACTAGCTCCGCCCCCATGTCACATTACTTCTTGTGTCACTTTATCTTCTACACGTCAAGTCAACATAAAAAAAATAAAGCCTACAAAGCTGTCTTTGAGATCCAATCAATACATTCTGTACAATGTTATCAGACAGTTTACATGGCTAGGTGACCTGCCTGTGCTCCCCATAGACTTCAGATAATGGAGAACTATTGCAGGATACAATCTCACAGACAGCTCACCTGTAGCGCACAGAAAAACATGCCTGTCTCTAACACTCTATGGTGGTAGGGCAGTGATCTTATACTCCAAAACAAAAGCCTCCTCCTGCGCACTTACTGGCACACCTGACCAGATCTGTTGGAGCATCCTATGCCTTGGCATCAAGGCTCTCACACCCAACTCTATAAGGCCACTATCTGGTCTTCCGTTCATACTTTTTCAAAGTTGGAAGGCTTGAGAAAGAGGGTAGTACCCTCGAAACATGTTGCGTGCTTATTGTAGGTTACTTTTTATACCACAATACAGTTTCTGAATTAACCATTGCTAGGTGGATAAGGAATTTGATCACTAGAGCTTATACTCCAAAGCAAAAGTCTCCTCCTGCGCACTTACTGGCACACCTGACCAGATCTGTTGGAGCATCCTATGCCTTGGCATCAAAGCTCTCTCACCCAACACTATAAGGCCACCACCTGGTCTTCTGTTCATACTTTTTCAAAGTTGGAAGGCTTGAGAAAGAGGGTAGTACCCTCGAAACATGTTGCGTGCTTATTGTAGGTTACTTTTATACCACAATACAGCTTCTGAATTAACCATTGCTAGGTGGATAAGGAATTTTATCACTAGAGCTTATACTCCAAAGCAAAAGCCTCCTCCTGCGCACTTACTGGCACACCTGACCAGATCTGTTGGAGCATCCTATGCCTTGGCATCAAAGCTCTCTCACCCAACTCTATAAGGTCACCACCTGGTCTTCTGTTCATACTTTTTGAAAGTTGGAAGGTTTGAGAAAGAGGGTAGTACCCTCAAAACATGTTGCTGCTTATTGTAGGTTACTGTACCTTAGAAGTGGCTGTGGAGGCTGTTTGACAGCCCAAACCTCCACCGCTTGTCAATAAGGAAGCCGATGGTAGTTTCCTCTCTTTTAGAGCTGTGTTGCCTGATCCCCACTGCCTGCATCATAATGCCTCGGAATGGGAGATCTCAGATAGTATTATAGCGGGCGGAGGATGCGGCTTCACTTCAAAGCATCTGTCTCCTTATTTTAATGTACTGTAAGTGAATATTTTGTTTCAATAAATGAATACTGGTTTTACTACTAAATGGAAGGCTCCCTGTGTTCACGCCTCCCCCTAGTGGCCATGGATCCTTGAAGCAAGCTAGTAACCAATACATGCAAGGCTTGAGAAAGAGGGGAGTACCCTAGAAACATGTTGCCTGCTTATTGTAGGCAACTGTACCCAAGAGGCGGCTGTGGAGCTGTTTGACAGTCCAAACCTCCACCACTTGTCAGTGAGGAAGCCGGTGGTGGGTTCCTCTCTATTAGACATGTGCTGCCTGCACCCCACTGCCTGCATCATAATGCCTTGGAAGGGGAGATCTCAGCTAGAATTATAGCGGGTGGAGGATGCGGCTTCACTTCAAGGCATCCGTCTCCTTGTTTTAATGTACTGTACGTGGATATTTTGTTTCAATAAATGAGTACCGGTTTCACTACTGAATGCAACACTCTCTGTGTTCACATCTCCCCCTAGTGGCCATGGATCCCTGAAGCAAGCTGGTTATCAATACATGCAAGACTTGAGAAAGAGGGGAGTACCGTAGAAACATGTTGCCTGCTTATTTGACTGTACCTAAGAGGTGGCTGTTTGAGAGCCCAAACCTCCACCACTTGTCAGTGAGGAAGCCGGTGGTGGGTTCCTCTCTTTTAGACATGTGCTGCCTGCACCCCACTGCCTGCATCATAATGCCTTGGAATGGGAGATCTAAGCTAGAATTTTAGCGGGCGGAGAATGCGGATTCACTTCAAGGCATCTGTCTCCTTGTTTTAATGTACTGTACGTGGATATTTTGTTTCAATAAATGAGTACCTGTTTCACGTATACTGAATGCAACGCTCTCTGTGTTCACGTAGAAAAAAATATCCACACTCCGGTTGTTGCTCTTAAAATTCCTTCACTATATTGACAAGCCACAGTAAACAAACGCAGATTAAGTCAGTTGACGCGTTTCAGCCTATAAAGCCTTAGTCATAATCCATTTTTTCTACATTACTCTACTCAGCCAGCGACTGTGGATCGAGCACCTGGGAGCTCCGCTTTCTATGTGGTGTATGGGTAGTAGCACTGACTTTTCTGTTTCTAATCTCTGTGTTCATGTCTCCCCCTAGTGGCCATGGATCCTTGAAGCAAGCTGGTTATCGATACATGCAAGGCTTGAGAAAGAGGGGAGTACCCTAGAAACATGTTGCCTGCTTATTGTAGGCGACCGTACCTCAGAGGTAACTGTTTGACAGCCCAAACCTCCACCACTTGTCAGTGAGGAAGCCGGTGGTGGGTTCCTCTCTATTAGAGCTGAGCTGCCTGTACCCCACTGCCTGCATCATAATGCCTTGGAAGGGGAGATCTCAGCTAGAATTATAGCGGGTGGAGGATGCGGCTTCACTTCAAGGCATCCGTCTCCTTGTTTTAATGTACTGTACGTGGATATTTTGTTTCAATAAATGAGTACCGGTTTCATTACTGAATGCAATGCTCTGTGTGTTCACATCTCCCCCTAGTGGCCATGGATCCTTGAAGCAAGCTGGTTATCAATACATGTAAGACTTGAGAAAGAGGGGAGTACCCTAGAAACATGTTGCCTGCTTATATTGTAGGTGACCGTACCTCAGAGGTAACTGTTTGACAGCCCAAACCTCCACCACTTGTGAGTGAGGAAGCCGGTGATGGGTTCCTCTCTATTGGAGCTGAGCTGCCTGTACCCCACTGCCTGCATCATAATGCCTTCGAAGGGGAGATCCCAGCTTGTATTATAGCAGGCAGAAGATGTGGCTTAACATCAAGGCATCTGTCTCCTTGTTTTATTGTAAGTGTAAATATTCTTTTCAGTAAATGAATACCGGTTTTACTACTGAATGGAGCGCTCTGTGTGTTCACTTCTCCCCCTAGTGGCCATGGATCCTTGAAGCAAGCTGGTTACCAATACATGATGAATGGATTACATGCTGTGCCTATCGGTACATTTCTCCTATGGAACTTGTCAAGCCTTTGTATACACAGAGTGTATATCCGGAGAGTGTAATAAATGATGTAGATAATACTCCCGCGCCATCACTCCTAGTAAGTGAATTGTTTAGCTGCTGCCAAACACTGATAAGTATTTACACCACCATACAGCACTTAAATATATAAAGTGTATAATAGTGCTGCGCTGCTTTCACATGTGCAAAAATATAGTAAACCAACTGTGTAAAAATGTTGCTAATAAACAAAAAAAAAACAATTTCCAGTGTAACAATGTGTCAATATGTTGACTGAACTATCAATCTGTAAATGCAATAAAACCAATATATACAATCGGTGATATGACAAAAAGATAACCGTGATATGATTGCTGCAAAATACACCCTATATTGTCAAAAGTATTGGGACACCTGCCTTTACACGCACATGAACTTTAATGGCCCCCCAGTCTTAGTCCGGAGGGTTCAATATTGAGTTGCCCCCCCCCCCCCCCTTGCAGCTATAACAGCTTCACCTCTTCTGGGAAGGCCGTTCACAAGGTTTAGGAGGGTGTCTATGGGAATGTTTGAGCATTCTTCCAGAAGAGCATTTGGGAGGTCAGGCACTGATGCTGGACGAGAAGGCCTGGCTCGCAGTCTCTGCTCTAATTCATCCCAAAGGTGTTCTATCGGGTTAAGGTCAGGACTCTGTGCAGGCCAGTCAGGTTCCTCCACCCCCAAACTCGCTCATCCATGTCTTTATGGACCTTGCTTTGTGCACTGGTCAAAATCACTTGGTGGAGGGGGGATTTTGGTGTGGGGGTTGTGTTTCAGGGGTTGGGTTTGGCTCCTTAGTTCCAGTGAAGGGAACTCTTAAGGCGTCAGAATACCAAGACATTTTGGACAATTTCATGCTCCCAAATTTGTGGGAACATTTTGCGGATGGCCCCTTCCTGTTCCAACATGACTGCCCAGCAGTGCACAAAGCAAGTGGAAAGGAAGATGGTGTCAGTGGAAGGAATAGTGTCCCATCATTGGTGTCAGTGGGAGGAATAGTGTCCCATCATTGGTGTCAGTGGGGGGAATAGTGCCCATCATTGGTGTCAGTGGGAGGAATAGTGTCCCATCATTGGTATCAGTGGGAGGAATAGTGTCCCATCATTGGTATCAGTGGGAGGAATAGTGTCCCATCATTGGTGTCAGTGGGAGGAATAGTGTCCCATCATTGGTGTCAGTGGGAGGAATAGTGCCCCATCATTGGTGTCAGTGGGGGGAATAGTGCCCCATCATTGGTGTCAGTGGGGGGAATAGTGTCCCATCATTGGTATCAGTGGGAGGAATAGTGTCCCATCATTGGTGTCAGTGGGAGGAAGTGTCCCATCATTGGTGTCAGTGGCAGGAATAGTGCCCCATCATTGGTGTCAGTGGCAGGAATAGTGTCCCATCATTGGGTCAGTGGGAGGAATAGTGTCCCATCATTGGTGTCAGTGGGGGGAATAGTGTCCCATCATTGGTGTCGGTGGGAGGAATAGTGTCCCATCATTGGTGTCAGTGGGGGGAATAGTGTCCCATCATTGGTGTCGGTGGGAGGAATAGTGTCCCATCATTGGTGTCAGCGGGAGGAATAGTGTCCCATCATTGGTGTCAGTGGTGAGGAATAGTGCCCCATCATTGGTGTCAGTGGGATGAATAGTGCCCCATCATTGGTGTCAGTGGGATGAATAGTGTCCCATCATTGGTGTCGGTGGGAGGAATAGTGCCCCATCATTGGTGTCAGTGGGATGAATAGTGCCCCATCATTGGTGTCAGCGGGAGGAATAGTGTCCCATCATTGGTGTCGGTGGAGGAATAGTGCCCCATCATTGGTGTCAGTGGGATGAATAGTGCCCCATCATTGGTGTCAGTGGGATGAATAGTGCCCCATCATTGGTGTCAGTGGGATGAATAGTGTCCCATCATTGGTGTCAGCGGGAGGAATAGTGTCCCATCATTGGTGTCGGTGGGAGGAATAGTGCCCCATCATTGGTGTCAGTGGGATGAATAGTGCCCCATCATTGGTGTCAGTGGGATGAATAGTGCCCCATCATTGGTGTCAGTGGGATGACTAGTGTCCCTATTTGCGCAGCGGTCTTACGAGTTCACTTTTTTTTGGAAAAAATACACTTTTTTTAATTAATAAAATAAGACAACAGTAAAGTTAGCCCAATTTGTTTTACATATTGTGAAAGATAATATTACGCCGAGTAAATTGATACCCAACTTGTCACGCTTCAAAATTGTGCCCGCTCGTGGAATGGCGACAAACTTTGACCCTTAAAAAAAACCATAGGCGACGTTTAAAATTTTTTTTACGGGTTGCATGTTTTGAGTTACAGAGGAAATCTAGGGCTAGAATTATTGCTCTCGCTCTACCGATCGCGGTGATACCTCACATGTGTGGTTTGACCACCGTTTTCATATGCGGGCGCTACTCACGTAGGCGTTCACTTCTGCACGCGAGCTCGGCGGGACGGGGCGCTTTAAAAAAAATGTATTCTTTTACTCTTTATTTGTTATTTTTACTTTGTTCTTTTAAAAAATAAAAACAAAAAAAAAAAAAAAAAAAAACAAAAAAAAAAAAAACAAGAAAAGAGTAAAAAAAGCATCTGGAATTCATAAAAATAAAAAAACAAAACTTAAAAAAAATGCATCCAAAAACGCATCCGGAACAGATCTGGAGGAGGTTTTTGGGGGGGGGGGTGAACGGGCACGTGAGTTTTCTTTCTTTTATTTTCATCTGGTGATCCAGCCGGCAAGTCTACCATTTCACAAAAAAAAAAAAAAAGCTCTCCAGCAGAATGTATCAGTTTACAGGGATGAGACAAACCATTAACCACTGACAGCGGTGCTTACAATGATCAGCTTTTATTCAATTTATGTAAAACCTTTATCCCAAAAAGGAAAAAAAAAAAATAACAGTTTGCTATACCTGCTTATAAAAGTTGAGTTTGGCTTCAATATATTGGTGTATTCAAATTTTTCTAATACATAAAACACTTGGCTCCTCCCAGGATAACATTGCTGCTGCCCAAAGGTGCCCCCTGTGCTCCTTCATCCAGAGTGGGGGGTGCAGTAACTCAGGTTGTGTTACTGGCCAGATCACCAGGTGAAAACATAAAAAATAAAACGAATGCAGCCGCCACATTTAAAGGGATTGTAAACCCGCGTGGTTTGCATTCTGTGCATTAACCACTTCAGCCCCGGACCATTTTACTGGCCAAAGACCAGAGCACTTCATGCGGTTCGGCACTGCACCGCTTTAACTGACAATTGCGCGGTCGTGCGACGTCGCACTCAAACAAAATTGACGTCGTTTTTTTTTTTTCCCCACAAATAGAGATTTCTTTTGGTGGTATTTGATCGCCTCGGCGGTTTTAATTTTTTTGCGCTATAAAACAAAAAATGGGCGACAATTTTGAAAAAAAAAGCAATATTTTTTACTTTTTGCGCTAATAAATACCCCCCAAAATTCTATTAAAAAAAATGTTCCTCAGTTTAGGTCGATACGTATCCAATATCCGCTTAGGCCGATAAGCGTGTATTGATTGGTTTGCGCAAAAGTTATTGTGTCTACAAAATAGGGCATAGTTTTATGACATTTTTATTAATTAGTTTTTTACTTGTAATGGCGGTCATTTGCGATTTTTATCGTGACTGCGACATTATGGCGGACGCGTCGGACAATTTTAACACATTTTTGGACCATTGTCATTAATACAGCGACCGATGCTACAAAATGGCATTGATTACTGTAAAAAATGTCACTGGCAGTGAAGGGGTTAACCACTAGGGGGCGGGGGAGGGGTTAAGTGTGTCCTGGGAAGTGATTCTAACTGTGGTGGGAGGGGCTAGCAGTGACATGACACTGATCACTGCTCCCGATGACAGAGAGCAGACGATCAGTGTCCTGTCACTAGGCAGACCAGGGAGATGCTGCGTTTACATCGGCATCTCCCCGTTCTCCAGCTCCGTGACACGGAGGTGGACGTCGAGTCCACGGGTCCCGCGGGCACGGTCACGGAGCTCGCAGCGGAAAATTCAAAGCAACGTACGGGTACGCTAATTTGCCCAGCCGCGCCATTCTGCCGACATATATGTACAGGAGCCATTCGGCATGTAGTTGAGGTAAAAAACCTCTTCTGGTGTAGCTACCCCCCCCCCCCAAAACACACCCCCCCCTCTTTTTCTTACCCAAGCCCAATCATTCCAGCGACGAGCACAGGAGCTCCAGCCACTGTCTCGGGTCCTCATTGGATAGATAGATAGCAGGAGGAGCCACTGTCAATCAAATCCAGTGACAGTGACACGGGAGCCAGGGGGCGGGGCTAAATCCTGCTGTCTGTGTCAATGGACGTAGCAGCGGGACTCTAGAACGCCCCCTACAGAAAGCAGCTCTCCGCAGGGGGGGGGGGGGCCCCAGAAGAGGAGGATCCAAGAGTGCCGCCCGGGGACCCCAGAAGAAGAGGATCCAAGAGTGGCGCCTGGGGACCCCAGAAGAAGAGGATCCAAGAGTGGCACCCGGGGACCCCAGATGAGGAGGATCCAAGAGTGGCACCCGGGGACCCCAGATGAGGAGGATCCAAGAGTGGCACCCGGGGACCCCAGATGAGGAGGATCCAAGAGTGGCACCCGGGGACCCCAGAGGAGGAGGATCCTAGAGCGCGGCGCCTTATTATAGGCTTACCTGTAGCAAAAAGTGGCTAGTAAGGGTTTACAATCACTTTAATGATTGGTGAGCTGCAATATATATTCCATTTTTAGTTTTAGGCTTTCATTGACATCAGAATAGGGAGACTGCGTGAGGTCAGGCGGCAGATACAGCAGAACGGCACTTGGTGACCTCTGACCCCCCGCTTCTCGAAGGGAATTGGGCAAACTTTATCCTGGACCTCCACCTCTCCCTGTACAGAACGTCTCGGCTTCCATGTTTCTTATACCTCGTTCCTGTAGCAAGGAACACCTTTGACTCCTCCCCTGTGATATCATCACTCGCCAGGCAGCTCAGTTCCTACTGGCTTAGACACGCCCCCAGAACTACACCTTCCGAGATCCCTTTTCACTACTCACAGTGTCTGGACACTCTTGGGAGGCAAAGCAGCAATACAGTTTTGCTGGGATTAAAAGAAAAGAAAAAAAAAAAAAAAGAAAGAGCATGCAGGTAGAGAGGGGCGGAGCTAGGCAGAGTTCTGCAGCAGCCTGGGCTGACCACACTGGTTGTGATTTCAATCCAGCAAAAGGCACGGTGTGGTCAGCGCAAACAGTTTAGGAACTCGCCAAACTTTTGGCAGATCGTCAGGTATTTTTCTGGACCAAAGAAATGTGCGTGTATCGCAGAGATGTGCTGAATATTTTTATTTTTTTACCCCCAAAATGCCAGTTTTTTAGGTGGAGAATCCGCCTCAAAAGTAAAAGCTTAATAGGGGGCAAAAATTATTTTCCTAACCGTTTATTCAAATTCTTAAAAAAACAAACAAAAAAAAAAACAATAAAATCTGCACCACCGGATTATCATTGAGTGAATTAACAGCCGCTATCCTAAAAAGTGTGTTAAAAAAACACCTCCGATGTGAATTAGTAATGTTGGGCAGCGCTATGAATGATTCAATTATTATAGTATATTTATTCTACTATTCATTATATTAGTATATATTATAAAATATAATAAAAAAAAAAAAAAAAAATGCGTGATTAATCATCATGTCCCAATGTGCATATTTATAGCGGTATTACCATAAATCTAAAGGACCCCAAAATATATCAGCACCAATAGCAAATATCAATCCATTCTTCTGATAATAATTTTTTTTTGCCATGTTTTTTGATAAGCCTCTCCGGGGTTCGGGCCTATTGTATTCTTTGGTGCTTTGTACATTTACATTTTTTTTTTTTTTTTTTTTTTAAATGACTGAAAGTAAAACCTGTTTAAAAATTCATCAACCTGTAACTTGATTAATAAAAAAAAAAAAAAAAATTAAATAAAAAAAACGATTTCACCATGATAAAAGTGACGTCATCACGCACGCCGTTCGCTCAGCTCGCAGCCTGTTATCATTCAGATATCATCTTTTTCAGCCAGCGATTCTCTGCACCGAGTGTCACCTATGGAGATTTTTAAAGTACCAAAGTTTGGCACCATTCCACGAGTGTGCGCAATTTTAAAGCGTGGCATGTTGGGTATCCATTTACTCGGCATAACTGTCTTTCACATTCATTTCAAAAATTTAAATTAATTAAATTATTAATTTAAAAAAAATTTCGTTTTTTTTTTTTAATTCATGAAACTTATTTCCCCCAAAAAAAAAAAACGCCTTTGATAAATTGCTGCTCAAATACCGCGTGACGTAAAAGGTTGCAACGACCGCCACTTTGTTCCCTAGGGCAGCGATGGCGATCCTTGGCACTCCAGAGGTTTTCGAACTACATTTCCCATGATGCTCAACTACACTGCAGAGTGCATGAGCATCATGGGAAATGTAGTTCCAAAACATCTGGGTGCCAAGGTTCGCCATCCTTGATCTAGGATTTTTTTTTTTTTTTTTTTTTTTTTTTTTTTTTTTTTAAGCAAACATATATAATGTTTGGGTGCTCTAAATAAATTTCTAGCCAAAAGAAAATAGATGTTTTTTACATGTAGGAGAGGAGTGCCAGAATAGGCTCAGTATGGAAGTGGTTAAACTGACAAATCGCTCCAATGGGAACAAGGGCTTATTGTCAAAGCTTTATTGAACAACCTGAGGTTAGAAGCCGATTGGTTTTTCTAGAGCCGCACCAGATTTTGCGACGGGTGGGCAGCCATTGAGAGTGCACTCTATGGTGGAATCACAAAAAAAACATGGACGATTTTTATCAGCGCACCGTTATGAACACACACAAATTTTATATAAATATATAAAATAACAATGCACCGATAAAAAAAAAAAAAAAATCATTTATATATATATATATATAGCAAGCAAAGAAATCTGGGATTTTTAGGGTGCAAAAAACAACAGTATAAAAAAAAAAATATATATATATATCAAAATGTAAATTTTAACATTAAAAGAATCAACACATTGTCATCATAAATATATCCATACAGTAGATTCCAATTCTCTACATGTATACTTTTGTGTTTTTGCACCCTAAAAAAAAAATAAAAAAAATAATCACAGATTTCGTTACTTGCTATATTTACAAGGTTAGCAGATGTGGTACTGATGACTATCAGACACTTGCCAACCTTTTTTGTACAATATATCATAATTCCTAGAATTCATAGCGTCAACCTGACACTAGGGAACAGCTTGTAGTATCACTTTAACACGCAGTCGGCTCCAGCCGCAAATAACAGGCTGCGAGCTCAGCTAGCAGCGTGCGGGATGACGTCATTTTTATTTATGAATCAATGTGCAGGTTGATGAATTTTGATATATATTTTTGGTTAGTGTAGATTTATGGTAACACCTATACTACATTAGAATTCATAGTGTCAACCCGACACTAGGGAACAGATAGCTCGTACTTTACAGCGTAGCCAGCTACAAATACCAGGCTGCAAGCTCAGCTAGCGGCATGCGCGATGACGTCGCTGATGCCATTTTTATTTATGAATCAATTTGCAGGTTGATGAATTTTGATATGTTTTTGGTGCCGATATCTTTTGGGATTGTGTAGATTTTATGGTAATCTAAAGCTGCACATTGGGACAGCGATTATTCACACTTTTTTTTTTTTTTGTTTTATTTCATTTTTATTCATTAATTTTTTTTTTTTAGCGCTGTCCAACACTAATAATATTTAAATTCTTGCCTAAGACCAGAAACTGATCCAACCAAGCTGGAGGCAGCAGCAGAAAGCTGCGTCTGGGTGGAGGAGGTCGATGGACAGAACGCACTCACGGCTTCACCAAACCAAAGAAGGCATTACTGTAAGACAGTAATAATACAGGCAGACGGTGAACAAATCAGGGGATGGGACGGCTCCTGACATGGATAGGAGGAGGAGGAGTACTTTAGGCATGCTCTGTGACACAATCCGACATCCAGATTCCATTACCGAGTCCCATAAAAACATCCAGGGTTTAGACAAGGATAAAAAGACAAAACGCAGGCTCACAACATGGAATAAAAGGTCTCGTCAGCAAAATTAGAATGCGGAGGTTCCGAACAATGTCAATTTGGACCCGTGGCAGAGGTACAGACGACAGATGGCGCTCTTGTGCTCCGGATCCTGCTCATTTCCTTGTGCGTGAGGAACGCCAGCCTGGCGTGGCCGGTACTCAGGAACGGCTGTCGGCGGTGTAAAAACGGTACATGAAGGCCAGGATCAGGACAGCCACCGTGGGGATCAGCCAATTGGACCAAGAACTGCAGAGAGAGAGAAGGAAGGAAATTACCCGTTTTGTCCTGTGAGGGGAGGGATTACTTATCACCCAGAGGGCACTTACACTGGGAAAGGAGTTTCGCTGCCAACATGCTTCCCAAATACAAATCAGAACCACCAATAGCCCGAAAACTATATCCGATTAGACCTCGTTCACACAAGCGTACACCAGTGTGAAGGGCCATGTCTGCCCGCTGGGGATGCACAGGAGGTGCTCCACATGCAGGCGGTCCCTATTCATGTCAACTGGGATGCAGCGGCTGCACGGACACCACCGCTGGTCCCAATCTGACATCCCTATCCAGGTCTGTATTAAAAAGGTGTGTGTGTGGGCAAAAACTAAGAAACGGGATAGGTCTGCAAGCTGCTGCGACGACCCATCTTGGAACTCCTTGCACTCGGCCGCATTAAAAGCAGCAGCGGCTACCTTATTACACCCAGCCCGAACTATATGGGCTGGGTGTAATAAGATGTCTGCTGCTGGCTTACTGCAGCCGAGTGCAGGGTGTACCAAGATGGGCGTCGGGATGTCCAACCGCTGACGTCAACACGGAGCGCCACTTCCGTTGTTCCGCCCGCTGACTTCCGGTTGCGCCGAGTCGCTTAATCCTCTCTACCAGGTATCGGATCTGGTATCGGGAGCATTTGTGCGAGTACAAGTACTCACGCAAATACTCGGTATCGGGACAACCCTAGTAAATATATTCTAGTTATTTAAGATGTGTCGGAAAATACTCTAATGCCGCGTACACACGACTGGACTTTGACGGACTAGGTCCGACAGTCTTCCCGACGGACTTCCGACGTACTTTCCGAACAAACGGACTTGGCCACACACAAACACACCAAAGTCCAACTTCCAAAGGAAGTTCATAGCCAGTAGCTGCCCTAGCGTCGGTATTTGTCCGTCGGACTAGCACACAGACGAGCGGATTTCTCGATAGGAACTGGGTCCGGCGGATTTCCGGCGGAAAAATTTGAAACATGTTCTATTTCTAAAGTCAGTCAGATTTCTCGACAGCAAAGGTCCGATGCAGCCCACACACGATCTAATTGGCTGTCGAAAAGTCTGGTCGTGTGTACACAGCATTATAGGATAAGATACCCGGTATAAAATAGTTAAGGTGTACTGGTATATATAAAAATAATTACCGTATATATTCGAGTATAAGCCGAGTTTTTCAGCACTTTTTTTGTGGTGAAAATGCCCCCCTCGGCTTATACTCGAGTCAAGCACTTCTGCAGCAGAGAATGACATTTTCCGACACGACTTTGGGCCCCCGTATCTCGGGGCCACTTGGTGCATATTTGCATATGTTATAGTGCTAGTTCCACTGGGTTTGCACACCAAAATTTGGTGTTCCTTGCACCAAGTGGCCCCGAGATACGGGGCCCCAAAGTCGGGTCGTTAAATGTCATTCTGCTGCAGAAAAGTGCTTGACATTTACCGACTCAACTTTGGGGCCCCGTATCTCGGGGCCACTTGGTGCTAGGAACCCCATCTTTGCACACCAAATTTGGGTTCCTAGCACCAAGTGACCCTAAGATTCGGGGCCCCAAAGTCGGTCAACTGTGTCCACCTGCAGCAATGTCATTTCAGGACACTTTGGGTTCAGAGACCCCAAATTTTGGCTGCAGCTAGGGGGCATCTAGGAACCCTTAACTAACAAGTTTGAAGTTCGGGGACCTATGGCTGCAAATGGGCACAGTGAGGCTGCAAATGGGGCACAGTGAGGCTGCAAATGGGCATTGTTGACCCTCTTTTCCACTTACAGTAGCTGCGCATTTCTCACCCTAGGCTTATACTCGAGTCAATATGTTTTTCCCAGTTTTTTTGTGGTAAAATTAGGCGCCTCGGCTTATATTCGGGTCGGCTTATTCTCGAGTATATACGGTATGGAGCCAAGAAATAAATAAGATAGTAAGTAAAGGGAGTGCTGCTAAAGGGATGGGGGGGGGGGGGGGGGTAAGGTTGGTTGGTAAATAATGAGATATGGGTAGTAAAGAGGTGAAAGGGGAAGAAATATAAATTATTGGAAAATATCTTGAATGTAATGTATTTTGGCTTCTCTTTTCACTTTTTATTATTAAGTTTTGTAACAGAGGAGGAAAGAGGAAAGAGGAAAGAGAGAGGAGGAGGAGGGAGGAGGGAGAAGAGGAGGAGGAGGAAGAGAGAAGAAGAGGAGGAGGAGGAGGAAGAAGAGGAAGAAGAGGAGGAGGAAGAAGAAGAGGAAGAAGAGGAGGAGGAAGAAGAAGAGGAAGAGGAGGAGGAGGAGGAGGAAGAAGAGGAGAGGAAGAGGAAGAAAGGAGGAGGAAGAGGAGGAGGAGGAGGAGGAGAGAGGAAGAAGAAGAGGAAGAGGAGGAGGAAGAAGAAGAGAAGAGGAGGAGGAGGAGGAGGAAGAAGAGGAGGAGGAAGAGGAAGAAGAGGAGGAGGAAGAGGAGGAGGAGGAGGAGGAGGAAGAAGAGGAAGAGGAGAGGAGGAAGAAGAGAAGAAGAAGAGGAGGAGGAAGAAGAAGAGGAAGAGGAGGAGGAGGAGGAGAAGAAGAGGAGGAGGAAGAGGAAGAAGAGGAGGAGAAGAGGAGGGAGGAGGAGGAGGAGGAAGAAGAGGAAGAAGAGGAGGAGGAAGAAGAAGAGGAAGAGGAGGAGGAGAGGAGGAAGAAGAGGAGGAGGAAGAGGAAGAAGAGGAGGAGGAAGAGGAGGAGGAGGAGGAGGAGGAAGAAGAAGAGGAAGAGGAGGAGTAGGAGGAAGAAGAAGAAGGAAGAGGAGGAGGAAGAAGAGGAGAAGAAGAGGAAGAGGAAGAGGAAGAGGAGGAAGAAGAGGAAGAGGAGGAGGAGGAAGAAGAGGAAGAGGAGGAAGAAGAGGAGGAGGAGAGGAGGAGGAGGAGGGTAGGAGGAGAGGAGGAGGAGGAGGAGGAAGAAGAAGAGGAGGAAGAGGAGGAGGAGGAAAAGAAGAAGGAGGAAGAAGAAGGAGGAGGAGGAGGAAGAGGAGGAAGAGGAAGAGGAAGAGGAGTAAGAGGAAGAGGAGGAAGAGGAAGAGGAGGAAGAGGAAGAGGAGGAAGAGGAAGAGGAGGAAGAGGAGGAAGAGGAAGAGGAGGAAGAGGAAGAGGAGGAAGAGGAAGAGGAAGAGGAAGAGGAAGAGGAAGAAGAGGAAGAGGAAGAAGAGGAAGAGAAAAGAAGATAATTATATATATATATATAAATATATATATAAATATAATGGGGGTGCCAAACTTCCGGCTCAGTTCGCTTCAATATAGAAAGAGCTAAACTTCTGGATTAGCTACTCATAATGAAAACTTCCACTGTTACCTGGAAGAACTTGAAGATGTTGTGGTCAAATCATCCTATAAAAAGGGGAAGAAAGAAAAAGGTTAGAATGAATGGATGGTGGGAGTACATCTGTAACATGTCAAAGATCTGAAGGGTACAGAAATTGAAATGAATGGTAATAACACATGAAGAGTGAGCTAAACCTTTACACTAGGGATGCACAGATACGGATATAGGAGTACTCATGAAAATGCTCCCGATACTTGAAACTGATACTTTGTGGTGCGATTTGTGTCCATACAAAAAGAATGGGCGCAAATCTCACTGCGAAGAACTGCATGCGATTTGAACAGGAATGTGGTGCAATACTTGTCCACAAAAGCATGTGGTTTCATGGTGATTTTGTGTTGATAAAGGAGCTGTGCGGGAAAACTCTCTGCATGATGGGTCTCAGCTCAGCTCTGGCTCCCAATTCCCCTGCGGACATCAGTGGTTGCGGTTTGGGCTCCTCCTATGGTTTTTGTTCCCTGCATATCGGATGCCGAAAAGCCGCTTCACAGGTCCGGGGATATGAAATCCCTGTGGCTCCCTCTCCTTGCAGTTCTGACAGTAATAACCACAGGGATTCTAATTGGTCAGCACCGTCACATGGATGGCGCTGACCAATCAGCCAGCCGGCCCGTACGGTCAGCACTGCGAGGAGAAAAAGCCGCAGGGATTTCAAATTGATCCCAACAAGAACAGATTTGCTGCCATTTCATAGGACAGACAGCTACATATCACATGGTGCTTTTCTCTGTAAAGTCTGTGCCTTACCTTTTTACTGTGGTTTTTGCAATCATCCTGTTAAAAAAAAAAAAAATTATAAAGTGACAAAAAAAAAATAAATAAAAAAACAGCCTCAGCGTAAAATACACACAACACCAACACCTTTTCTGTGACTTTAAAGTGTCACTAAACCCACATCATAAAAAATGTATAAATGGTGTATTCCATCACTCATCACTATGAGATTCCGTTTCTGTATTCTGGACAAATCCTGGTTGATCCTGCTGCTCTCCATTTCCCCCTTCTGTCCATGTCCCCCAATTCAGCTGTGGTGTCAGCTCTGCACATTTTTTCAGTGAGTTTCTATGCTGAGCATTTCCTCCCCATCACATCTGACTATAGAGTCACACATGTGGGCGTATACACAGTGCTAAATGACAGCCCCACTCCGCCCTCCTCCTCCACGCCCGCTAAACACAATGGGGGGGGCGGGGTATTGCATGTAGATTGATGGAGGCTTCACCCCCCTCTTATTCTAAAGACACAAACTGAAGGGGGCGTGACACGGCCTGTGACTGGCAGAAATACGCCCACACCATGTTATTGCCAAAAAATAATAAAGATTTGATTTCAAATTAATATTTGTAGGACAATTTAAAGCGGTGTCTCACCTAAAAAAATTTTTTTTTTAAAAGTCAGCAGCTAAAAAAAAAAAGTAGCTGCCGACTTTTAATAAGTACACTTACCCTCCCAGGGCGCCCGCGATGTCGGTCGTGGAGGCCGAGATATCCCTCGGCGCTCCGGTTCCAGCGCCGCCATCCTCAGTGAATGAATGAATGACTTGTATAGCGCAACCTATGCGAACTGAATCGCCTCAGGACGCTTTTTGCCCGTTTCCTACTGCGCATGCGCGAGTCGTATTTGTGAATGGGGAACGCGATGTGTTGTGGGACAGTTCCCATAACACGCCGCGCCCCATTCACTAGAAGACGGCGCTCGGAGCAGAGGAGAGAACATCACCGCGGAGCTGGAAGAGGCAGATTAGGACGATCTGCCTAGCAACAGCCATTTCTGGTAAGTAAAAAAAAATGTTTATTTTTTTTCATTTTAAAAATTGTTATTAACATTTTTAAAAGTTTTTTTTTTCAGGGTGGCCCTCCACTTTAAAACCGTTTATTGATGTTAATTATTTATTTTTATTCTGTATTCCAAAAGGCTGTTTTTTTTTTTTTTTATGTTGAACACGTGACCAGCACCAGAGGACTAGAAGCTCCTCCTGCTTATGTTTCCCTGCAGACAGGCTGGGAGAGAGCCGGGTCATGTGACAGCCGGATATCCATTATAAAAAAAAGGGACTTAAATGATTATTTAATTGAAATAATTACAGAGCCGTCATCCCCATACAGATATAGAAGGGAGAATGGAAATTGCGCAGTGTGTGTTTAGGATCACTTTAAGGGCCTGGTTGACAGGCTTTGGGCTGCTGTCCATGCCATCGTTCTGAGATGCTTCTGAGCTCATTGAGAATTCACTGGCAGGCGCAATAACCTGCTTCATGTGGATCTAACATTTCCATAGACTTGTACGAGAATTCAAAATGTGCTTGAAGCAAACAGAAGCCCATCAACGCAGGTTCTTAGGCTGGGTTCAGACTGAAGCAGTGCGATTTTCAATGATTTTTTTAAAGCAGCTGCAGTGCGACTTTGTGCTTTACCACTGTCAGCCAGCAGGGCCATGAGCCGGCACCCACCAGCGTCCCCCCAACAAAGAGACATCCTGCTGTCAGCAGAGAATATATATTAAACCCAGCCCTCCCCGCAAAAAATAAAATAAAAACAACCCCTTCAGATCCGTTATGGATTTCGATTGGGAATATAAAAAAAAAAAATATGTGTGTGTATATGTGTATATATATATATATATATAAATATATATATATATATATATATATCTCCATCCATCTCTCACCCCCCCCCCCCCCCCCCAATCTATACTAGGCCCTTCAGCTGGCAGGTATGTATGGATTTTAAGGGGAACCCCCATGCACAAAAGAAAAGAAAAAAAAGTGGGGGGTCCCCAGCAAAATTCATACCAAACCCTCATCAGTGGATGCAGGCCAGGTAAGGTGGGGGGAGGGGAGGGGTTGGCCACAGGCCTGCAGCATGGGGTTGCGATGTCCCTCACTGTCTGGCCCTGTTTACTTAGTGGCGGGCTCAGCGAGTGTCAATCGGCGAGAGCCGCCATATTTGGCGGGAGGTGTTTTTATCTTTTGTGTGGTTCATCAGGATTGAAGATGGATTTACATCAAGGGACACTTTCATTTGAATTTTCTTAATAAAGGACTTGTCTAAAACCATCGTTTTTATTTATGTTGCCATTTTTTTGGTGTATGAATAGGTGTACTATGCACCCCATACTCAGTCACATGTTAACAGTGCAACAGACCAAAGGAGTGAGGAAAAAAGAAGAAGTACCGTATATACTCGAGTATAAGCCCGAGTTTTTCAGCACATTTTTTTGTGCTGGAAGTGCCCCCCTCCGCTTATACTCGAGTCAAGCACTTTTCTGCAGCAGAGAATGACATTTTACGACCGCCTTTGGGGGCCCCCGTATCTCAGGGCCACTTGGTGGTAGGAACCCCAAATTTGGTGTGCAAACACAATGGAACCAACACCACAACATATCCAATGGAGTTCCTAGCACCAAGTGGCCCCGACATACGGGGCCCCAACTGTGTCCATCTGCAGCAATGTCATTTCGGGACCCTTTGGGTCCAGAGACCCCAAATTTGTCTGCAGCTAGGGGGGCATCTAGGAACCCTTAACTACCCAGTTTAAAGTTCGGGGGACCTATGGATGCAAATGGGCATTGTTGACCCTCTTTTCTACTTACAGTAGCTGCGCATTTCTCACCCTAGGCTTATACTCGGGTCAATACGTTTTCCCAGTTTTTTGTGGTAAAATGAGGTGCCTCGGCTTATATTCGGGTCGGCTTATACTCGAGTGTGTGTGTGTGTGTGTGTGTGTATGTGTGTATGTATGTATATATATATATATATATATATATATATATATATATATATATATATATAGATATATATATATATAATATATATATATATATATGTATGTATGTATTTATATGTATATGTATATGTATATATATATATATATATATAATATATATATATATATATATAATATATATATATATATATATAATATATATATATATATATATATATATATATAATATATATATATATTTTCTTGTTAGGGTTTACATACACTTTATTCCTTCATAGAAGTCCTCATCTCCACCCACTTACTGAAAAAACATCTGTCTCCTCCCTAAAGTTCACATTTTGGAACATGTTACCCGTATTTAGGGTGTTCCAGCAGCTGCAGCCCCCCCCCCCCCTCTACCAATGGCAGTAAGCGATATCTCCTACCAGCGCTCGCTGTTACTATTTAAAACGGAGTTCCACCCATTTTTAAAGTCAACATCTACAAAAAGTGTAGCTGCTGACATTTACTGATCAGACACTCGCCTGTCCCACGATCCAGCGATGCGGCTGCCCGAAGCCTCGCCGCTCTCCCCCTCCGCTCCACAGAGCTGGCATTGCAAGTGTGGGCGCCCGGATGTGACAGCTTGCGGCTTCACAGCTGGGCGCGCGCTGCGCTGTCTTAAAAGGCCGGGAAAACTTCTGGGACCTGTGACATGTCTCAGAAGATTGTAGGGAGGAAGGGGGGGTTGGGGGAGAGGTGAACAAACGTGACAGTTAGCAATCCCAGCATTCCTGTAATGTAAATGTTTTTTGAAACTGTCAAATTGATGCATTTAGTTCCACTTTATGATTTACTGCTGTTCAGGGGCTCAGCAAAATGGCCGCCTCCAGCAAAAGGAAACTGGAGCAATGTTCGAGGCAGTTTACCGCACACACTCATTTTGGTAGCAGAATTATTCATGTGGAATGCAAGTTCCTTGCTAAAGAATGTTATTTTTATTTTATTTTATTTTTTATCAAGCTGTTCTGGGTAAAGTTCTACTTTAAAGCGGAGCTCCACCCTAAAGTGGAACTTCCGCTCATCGGAACCCTCCCCCCCTCCGGTGCCACGATTGGCACCTTTCAGGGGGGAGGGGGTATAGATCTGCGGCTATTACGCCACTTCCTGCGGGGCCCCCGTTGTCTGCTGGGAAACACACGGATCCCACAGACAGCAGGGAGCGTCCTTATTGTGCAGCGCGACTCGCGCATGCACAGTAGGGAACCGGGAAGTGAAGCCGCAAATCTTCACTTCCTGATTCCCATACCAAAGATGGCGGCGGCAGCACCCGAGAGCCGATCGACAGAACGGCTACGGGTGCCGACATAGTAGGCGCGCTGGACAGGTGAGTGTCCATATTTTAAAAGTCAGCAGCTGCAGGTGTTTGTAGCTGCTGACTTTTAAAAAAAAAAAATGTTTTCCCCGGACTCCCTCTTTAACCGCTTCCCGACTGCTTCCTGTAGATATACGTCTACAGAATGGCACGCTAGGCAAAGGCACGTATATATACGTCCCCTTAATTGCCTAGCCGTGGGGTCACGACCCAGTCGGGAGCTCCGTGACCGCGGACCAGCGGACCCGATCGCCGCTGGTGTCTCGCAATCGGGTCACAAAGCTGAAGAACGGGGAGAGGTCTGTGTAAACAAACCTCTCCCCGCGCTTCCTACTCTGCCTGTCATTGATCGGCTGTTCACTGTCATCGGGAAAGCCGATCAATGATGTCAGACGTACAGCCACGCTCCCCTACTGTTAAAAAAAAAAAAAAAAAAAAAACAACACGTCACACTAACCCCTCCCCGCCCCCTAGTGGTTAACTCCTTCACTGCCACTGTCATTTACATAGGAATCAGTGCATTTAAATAGCACTGATTTCTGTATAAATGACAATGGTCCCAAAAATGTGTCAAATTGTCCGATGTGTCCGCCATAATGTCGCAGTCACAATAAAAATCGCTGATTGCCGCCATTACTAGTCAAAAAAATTAAATAATAAAAATGCTATAAAACTATCCCCTATTTTGTAAACGCTATAACTTTTGCGCAAACAAATCAATAATTGCGTTTTTTTTACCAAAAATATGTAGAAGAATACGTATCGGCCTAAACTGAGGAAAAAAAAAATGTTTTTATATATATATAAATATATATATATATATATAATATATATATATATATATATATATATATATATATATATATATATTATATAATATTTTTTTGGGGGGATATTTATTAAAGCAAAAAGAAAAAAATATAGAATTTTTTTTCAAAATTGTCGCTCTATTTTTGTTTATAGCGCAAAAAAATAAAAAACGCAGGGGGCGATCAAATACCACCAAAAGAAAGCTCTATTTGTGGGGAAAAAAAAAGGACGCCAAGTTTGGGAGCCACGTTGCATGACCGCGCAATTGTCAGTTAAAGCACGCAGTGCCGAATCGCAAAAAGGGGCCTGGTCCTTTGGCTGCAAATTGGTCCGGAGCTGAAGTGGTTAACGCCAGCCCCCTCCAGCAGGATGTAGTCACTCGTCCTCACCTCACATGTGGGCAAAACAAAGAGTTTAACCACTAGCTTACCGCCCACTGTCAAATGACGGCGGGACGGTTCAGCTACTGTGGCGGGACGCCGTCATATGACGTCGTCTACAATTTGGCCACTGGGGGGCGCGCGCGCGCGCCCGCCGCGTAGCTGGGGCCTCGGTGCGCGTGCCCGGCGGTCGCGATGACCGCCAGGCACCCGCGATTGCCCGGTAATCGAGCAGGACGTGGATCGGTGTGTGTAAACACACAGATCCACGTCCTGTCAGAGGAGAGGAGACCGATGGTGTGTCCCTTGTACATAGGGACACCGATCGGTCTCCTCCCCCAGTCAGTCCCCTCCCCCCACAGTAAGAATCACCAAGATAGGGTACACATTAACCCCTGCAGCGCCCCCTAGCGTTAACCCCTTCCCTGACAGTCACATTTATACAGTAATCAATGCATTTTTATAGCACGGATCGCTGTATAAATGTGAATGGTCCCAAAAATGAGTCAAAAGTGTCCGAAGTGTCCGCCGCAATGTCGCAGTCACGATAAAAAAATCGCAAATCGCCGCCATTACTAGTAAAAAAAAAAAAAATATAATAAAAATGCTATAAAATCTATCCCCTATTTTGTAGACGCTATAACTTTTGCGCAAACCAATCAATATACGCTTATTGCGATTTTTTTTACCAAAAATATGTAGAAGAATACGTATTGGCCTAAACTGAGGAAAAATTTGTTTAAAAAAAAAAAAAAAAATTGGATATTTATTATAATAAATAGTAAAAAAATATTATGTTTTTTCAAACTTGTCCCTCTTCTTTTGTTTATAGCGCAAGAAATAAAAACCGCAGAGGTGATCAAATACCACCAAAATAAAGCTCTATCTGTGGGGAAAAAATTATAAAAAATTTATTTGGGTACAGCGTTGCATGACCGCGCATTTGTCATTCAAAATGCGACAGCGCTGAAAGCTGAAAAATGGCCTGGTCAGGAAGGGGGTGTTCGTGGCTGGTAGGCAAGTAGTTAAACAGAAGCACCAAAAGGAAAGCTGCAGGACATCCAAGTACCGCAGCAGCCATGACTCCTCTTACCGGGTGCAGGTCCCCGATGTAATACTGCCTCAGCATGTCTCTGGCATCAACAGAATGGCCGACATCCTCAAAGCTCTCGGTGGCGTCTCCTCCCGCCTGCTCAAACAGGACCTCTTCTCCACCTGGGTGCTGCGGGTACAACGAAGGAAGACATCACCATCTGAAGGAGGAGAACCTCTCACCAACACAACCGTCACTACATTTCATACATTTCATGACATTCACAGAATGATTTATGGAAAAGTTTTAAACAGAAATGTGGTTACAAATTTTATATCAAAAGATCACGAGAACAGAAAACAAAAAGGTGGTGCGGCGAGGGAAACGATCCGGAATGCAGACCACTTCCTGTCCGGTGTCCTTTGCCTCCAATGTCTACATGAGGCTGCAGAGCAAAGTTATACATTTTCAGATCGGGAAGGATTTCGGTCAGATTCATAAATCTTCTAGAGAACCTACAAGATTGAGAATGTTGTCCTTTCACATTTACATAATAATATTTATTAGTTCAGGATTTTATCAACTGGGGTTCTGCCGCAATCTACCGCTCAGTCACCTGATGGGAAGATCGCATCTCCTCTGCCAACACATGTAGAGCTGGCCAGGGAAGCGGCTGTAAAAGCGCTAGCTGTGGTACTCTCTTCCCTGCCAGCCCCTCCATGTCATGTCCGGTGCTTGTATCCAACTTCACCTAGGATGGGGAGGAGGGGACAACGGGGAACAGAGCGCCTCAAGAGGACTCCTAACAGCCACTTCCCTACGTTGCTCTGCATATGAAGGAAACCACCACTAGTGTAATGTGCCCTGCTGTGTGCCCCATATAATATACTCTACTGAGTGCCCCATAATGTGCCCTGCTTCCACTCTCCCTCCCCCCCCCCCCCCCCCGTCTACGTAGGGTGCCCTGCTTCAACATAATGTGCCTTGCTTCTCTCCCCCCACATAGGGTGCCCTGCTTAACACCCCACCCCCTCCACTATCCATTCCATGTAGGGTGCCCTGCTTCCGCATAATGTGCTTTGCTACACACCCCCCCCCCCCCCCCACGTAGGGTGCCCTGCTTCCACATAATGTGCCTTGCTTCTCCCCCCCCCCCCATGTAGCGTGCCCTGCTGCCACATAATGTGCCTTGCTTCCCCCCCCCCCCACGTAGGGTGCCCTGCTTCCATATAATGTGCCCTGCTTCTCCCCCGCACCCCACGTAGGGTGCCCTGCTTCCATATAATGTGCCTTGCTTTACCCTCCCCCCCCCCCCCATGTAGGGTGCCCTGCTTCCATATAATGTGCCTTGCTTTACCCTCCCCCCCCCCCCCCATGTAGGGTGCCCTGCTTCCACATAATGTGCCTTGCTTCTCCCCCCCCCCCACGTAGGGTGCCCTGCTTCCATATAATGTGCCCTGCCTCCACATACTGTGCCTTGCTTTACCCTCCCCCCCCCCCCCCCACGTAGGGTGCCCTGCTTCCACATAATGTGCCCTGCTTTTCAGGCCCCCTCCCCCCCACGTAGGGTGCCCTGCTTCCACATAATGTGCCCTGCTTTTCAGCCCCCCCACGTAGGGTGCCCTGCTTCCACATAATGTGCCCTGCTTTTCAGGCCCCCTCCCCCCCCCCCCCACGTAGGGTGCCCTGCTTCCACATAATGTGCCTTGCTTCTCCCCCCCCCCCACGTAGGGTGCCCTGCTTCATGTGCAAGCACAAGTTTCACATTAAATAGATACATTTTAATATCGATTCAAAAAAAACACTCTTCCCAAAAATAAGTGGTTATATTAATAGCATGCTGATCACACCGAACGTTTTGTTGCAGTTGTGAACGTTATTTCAGGGGTTCCCTCAGATCCCAAACTTTTTACCAAGGGTTCCTCCAGAGTAAAAAGGTTGAGAAACCGTTCTGCAAAATAAAAAAAAAAAAAAGCCGTCATCAGTAAATCTGATATCCAAAGTCCTTCTGGCAACTCATGAAGGATCCGAGCCAAACGAGAGCCTGTGATTGGCTGTAGAGAAAAAGTGAACACAGCAGAAAAACAACCCCACGCCC
>CM053034.1:3168389-3283389 GCA_028564925.1 Lithobates sylvaticus | reverse complement strand
TCCTGTAGTCCCCCCCCACTCCCCCCCCCCCCCCAACCCCCCCCTCCCCCCCAGCCTCCTGTAGTCCCATCTCTCCCCCCTCCAAGCCTCCTGTAGTCCCCCCCCCCCCCCCCCCCCGCCCCCCCACCCCCATCTCGCTATCCCGCCTCACCCCCCACATCCCCATCTCTCCCCCCCTCCCCCCCCCCCCTAGCCCCATCCCCCCCCTCCCCTCCCCCCTCCCCCCCCCCCCTCCTGAGTCCCATCTCTCCCCCCCCCCCCTCCTCCAGCCTCCTTGTAGTCCATCTCTCCCCCCCCCCCTCCAGCCCCCATCCTCATCCCCCCCCCCCTCCCAGTCCTTAGTCCCATCCCCCCCTCCCTAGCACCTCCACCTCCTGTAGTCCCATCTCTCTCCCCCCCCCCTCCAGCCTCCTGTAGTCCCATCTCTCCCCCCCCCTCCTGCCTCCGTGTAGTCCCATCTCTCTCCCCCCCCCCTCCAGCCTCCTGTAGTCCCATCTCTCTCCCCCCCCTCCTCCAGCCTCCTGTAGTCCCATCCCCCCCCCCAAGCCTCCTGTAGTCCCATCTCCCCCCCACCCACTCCTCCAAGCCTCCTGACGTAACCCCTCCCCCCCAAGCCTCCTGTAGTCCCATCTCTCCCAACTCCCCCCCCCTCCAGAGCCTTCCTGTAGTCCCATCTCTCTCCTCCCCCACCCTCCAGCCTCCTGTAGTCCCATCTCTCCCCCCCCCCTCCTCCAGCCTCCTGTAGTCCCATCTCTCCCCCCCCCCTCCTGCCTCCTGTAGTCCCATCTCTCCCCCCCTCCAGCCTCCTCCAGTCCCATCTCCCCCCTCCCCCCCTCCAGCCTCCTTAGTCCCATCTCCCCCCCCCATCCTCCCCCCTGTAGTCCCATCTCTCCCCCTCCAGCCTCCTGTAGTCCCATCTCTCCCCCCCTCCCCTCCAGCCCCCTCCTGTAGCCCAGTCCCTCCCCCCTCCAGCCTCTTTCCACCTCCCACCCCCAGCTCTTCCCTCCCCCCCCCCAAGCCTCCTGTAGTCCCATCTCTCTCCCCCCCCCCCTCCAGCCTCCTGTAGTCCCATCTCCCCCCCCCTCCAAGCCTCCTGTAGTCCCATCTCCCCCCCCCTCCAGCCTCCTGTAGTTCCATCTCTCTCCCCCCCCTCCTCCAGCCTCCTGTAGTCCCATCTCTCCCCCCCCCCTCCTCCTCCAGCCTCCTGTAGTCCCATCTCTCTCCCCCCCCCCCCCCCAAGCCTCCTGTAGTTCCCATCCTCTCCTCCCCCCCCTCCCCCAGCCTCCTGTAGTCCCATCTCCCCCCCCCCAAGCCCCTCCTCCCCTCTCCCCCCCCCAAGCCTCCTGTAGTCCCATCTCTCCCCCCAAGCCTCCTCCAGCCTCCTGTAGTCCCATCCCCCCCCCAAGCCTCCTGTAGTCCCATCTCTCTCCCCCCCCCCTCCTCCAGCCTCCTGTAGTCCCATCTCCCCCCCCCAAGCCTCCTGTAGTCCCTTCTCTCTCCCCCCCCTCCTCCAGCCTCCTGTAGTCCCATCTCTCTCCCCCCCCTCCTCCTCCTCCTGCAGTCCCATCTCTCCCCCCCCCTCCTCCAGCCTCCTGTAGTCCCATCTCTCCCCCCCCCCCCGCCAGCCTCCTGTAGTCCCATCTCTCCCCCCCTCCTCCTCCTCCAGCCTCCTGTAGTCCCATCTCTCCCCCCTCCTCCTCCTCCAGCATCCTGTAGTCCCATCTCTCCCCCCTCCTCCTCCTCCAGCCTCCTGTAGTCCCATCTCTCCCCCCCTCCTCCTCCTCCAGCCTCCTGTAGTCCCATCTCTCTCCCCCCCTCCTCCTCCAGCCTCCTGTAGTCCCATCTCTCTCTCCCCCTCCTCCTCCACCAGCCTCCTGTAGTCCCATCTCTCCCCCCCCCTCCTCCTCCAGCCTCCTGTAGTCCCATCTCTCTCCCCCCCTCCTCCTCCAGCCTCCTGTAGTCCCATCTCTCTCCCCCCCTCCTCCTCCAGCCTCCTGTAGTCCCATCTCTCTCCCCCCCTCCTCCTCCAGCCTCCTGTAGTCCCATCTCTCTCCCCCCCTCCTCCTCCAGCCTCCTGTAGTCCCATCTCTCTCCCCCCCCCTCCTCCGCCAGCCTCCTGTAGTCCCATCTCTCTCTCCCCCCCTCCCTCCTCCTGCCCTCCACTCCTCCTGTAGTCCCATCTCTCTCCCCCCCCTCCTCCTCCAGCCTCCTGTAGTCCCATCTCTCTCCCCCCCCTCCTCCTCCAGCAGTCCCATCTCTCTCCCCCCCCTCCTCCTCCTCCAGCCTCCTGTAGTCCCATCTCTCTCTCCCCCCCTCCTCCTCCAGCAGTCCCATCTCTCTCCCCCCCCTCCTCCTCCAGCCTCCTGTAGTCCCATCTCTATCCCCCCCTCCTCCTCCAGCAGTCCCATCTCTCTCCCCCCCTCCTCCTCCAGCCTCCTGTAGTCCCATCTCTCTCCCCCCTCCTGCCTCCTGTAGTCCCATCTCTCTCCCCCCCCCTCCTCCTCCAGCCTCCTGTAGTCCCATCTCTCCCCCCCCCCTCCTCCTCCAGCAGTCCCATCTCTCTCCCCCCCCCAGCCTCCTGTAGTCCCACCCCCCCCCCCCTCCTCCAGCCTCCTGTAGTCCCATCTCCCCCACCCTCCTCCAGCCTCCTGTAGTCCCATCTCCCCCCCCCCTCCAGCCTCCTGTAGTCCCATCTCCCCCCCCCTCCTCCAGCCTCCTGTAGTCCCATCTCCCCCCCCCCCCTCCTCCAGCCTCCTGTAGTCCCATCTCCCCCCCCCCTCTCCTCCAGCCTCCTGTAGTCCCATCTCCCCCCCCCCTCCTCCAGCCTCCTGTAGTCCCATCTCCCCCCCTCCTCCAGCCTCCTGTAGTCCCATCTCCCCCCCCCTCCTCCAGCCTCCTGTAGTCCCATCTCCCCCCCCCTCCTCCAGCCTCCTGTAGTCCCATCTCCCCCCCCCCTCCTCCAGCCTCCTGTAGTCCCATCTCCCCCCCCCCCTCCTCCAGCCTCCTGTAGTCCCATCTCTCCCCCCCCCCCCTCCAGCCTCCTGTAGTCCCATCTCCCCCCCCTCCTCCAGCCTCCTGTAGTCCCATCTCCCCCCCCCCTCCTCCAGCCTCCTGTAGTCCCATCTCCCCCCCCCTCCTCCAGCCTCCTGTAGTCCCATCTCCCCCCCCCCTCCTCCAGCCTCCTGTAGTCCCATCTCCCCCCCCCCCCTCCAGCCTCCTGTAGTCCCATCTCCCCCCCCTCCTCCAGCCTCCTGTAGTCCCATCTCCCCCCCCTCCTCCAGCCTCCTGTAGTCCCATCTCCCCCCCCTCCTCCAGCCTCCTGTAGTCCCATCCCCCCCCCCCTCCTCCAGCCTCCTGTAGTCCCATCTCCCCCCCCCTCCTCCAGCCTCCTGTAGTCCCATCTCCCCCCCCCCTCCTCCAGCCTCCTGTAGCCCCATCTCTCCCCCCCCCCTCCTCCAGCCTCCTGTAGCCCCATCTCTCCCCCCCCTCCTCCAGCCTCCTGTAGCCCCATCTCCCCCCCCTCCTCCAGCCTCCTGTAGTCCCATCTCCCCCCCCCAGCCTCCTGTAGTCCCATCTCCCCCCCCCCTCCTCCAGCCTCCTGTAGTCCCATCTCCCCCCCCCCCCTCCAGCCTCCTGTAGCCCCATCCCCCCCCCTCCTCCAGCAGTCCCATCTCCCCCAGCCTCCTGTAGTCCCATCCCCCCTCCCCCCCCTCCAGCCTCCCCCCCCCCTCCCCCCCCCACCCCCCCCCTCCAGCCTCCTGTAGTCCCATCTCTCCCCCCCCCCCTCCCCCAGCCTCCTGTAGTCCCATCTCCCCCCCTCCTCCAGCCTCCTGTAGTCCCATCTCCCCCCCCCCTCCAAGCCTCCTGTAGTCCCATCTCCCCCCCTCCTCCAGCCTCCTGTAGTCCCATCTCTCCCCCCCCCTCCAGCCTCCTGTAGTCCCATCTCTCCCCCCCCCCTCCAGCCTCCTGTAGCCCCATCTCTCCCCCCCCCCCTCCAGCCTCCTGTAGCCCCATCTCTCCCCCCCCCCTCCAGCCTCCTGTAGCCCCATCTCTCCCCCCCCCCCTCCAGCCTCCTGTAGCCCCATCTCTCCCCCCCCCCCTCCAGCCTCCTGTAGCCCCATCTCTCCCCCCCCTCCAGCCTCCTGTAGTCCCATCTCTCCCCCCCTCCAGCCTCCTGTAGTCCCATCTCTCCCCCCTGTAGTCCCCTCATCCCCAGTCCCATCTCCTCCTCACCTCCTCCGCGAAGCCGGTGATGTCATAGACTCGGCCATGGATGACCAGCCACAGCTCCTTGCTGGAGTTCCTCTTCTGCACCTCCTCCAGGGTGTAGTAAGTCACCTCCGGGTCCTGTCCGCCGTCCTCGTTCGCCATGGCCGGTGTGTGACAGTCAGCGCGTTACGTAACACGGAGCGCAACGTGACCGCCGCCGGCTTCCGTCCAGGGCAGGGGGAGGGGGGACGCCTCACACTCGGCTCACAGACACTGGTGAGGTCTCCAAGGTGACAGCCAATCCCCGGCCGCGAGGGAGGACCGCGTGGTGAAGCGTTACCCAATAGGAGGAGGCCGTGCCTTCAGGCCACTGACAGATGACGACGGACGTACGGTGTTTCGTCAGATTCGGCAACCCGTCAGAATGTGTAACGGAAGTGATGTTCCGTCGCCGCCATCTTGCTACACCTTGCACCCCTCTACAGTAAGGATACAGTGAGAAGGGGCAAGCGGACATGTTGTTACACCCACAGAGTTTTGCATTTTACACTAATTTATAACAGCATAGCTCTCAACTGTCCCTGATTTGGGGCAATGTCCCTCTGTCCCTCATTCCTCCTCATTCGTCCATCATTTGGGTCTGATCTATATAAAATGCACTTTGTATATATTAAAAACTGTTTTCCAGTGCTAAACCTTCATCTGATTTCTAAATTGCTGCATTTGTAAATTCCAGAAGCCAATATAAAGAAATAGTAGTGGTAAAAACAGTACTTGTGGGTTTAACCAATCTTGTTTTTTGTACAATTCTCCTTTAAGGGGGTGTGGCAAGGGGGTGTGTCCTATGCCTGCATACTTTTGCTGATAGGTGTCCCTCATTCCCATCTCAAAAAGTTGGGAGGTGTGTAACAGTAAAGTGAGTTTAGTGAAATACAGTTCTTAGAACTCAGTCTGAATGTTTAGATGTTGAGTTTTAAAAGCAGCGGCAAGCCTTGCGGATCTCACAGGTTTGCTAACCTGACATCTAATCTGAAGTTCGCTGCTTTTAAAATAATTTTAAAGAATTAAACATCTAAACATTCAGGCGGAGTTCTAAGTCCTGAATTTCACTCTATAAACTCACTTTACTGTTAAAAATAAGTGTAAAATGCAAAACTCCGGTGGGTGTAACAAGATGTCCGCTTTCCCACTTCTCAGTGTATCATTACTGTAGACCAGTGATGGCGAACCTTTTTGAACCTGAGTGCCCAAACTGAAATAAATACATTGGTTTTGTGTTGCAAAGTGCCAACACGGCAATTCGCGAGAGGGGAGGGGGGCTGAGCGAAAGAGAGGGGTTGCATGAGAGAGAGGGGTTGTGTGAGAGAGAGAGGGGTGAGAGAGAGAGAGGGGGGACAGCGAGAGTGAGGGGTGTGAGAGAGATGCTGAGAGGGAGGGGGCTGAGAGAGAGGGGAGGGGGACAGAGAGAGAGAGGGTTGCGAGAGATATGCTGAGAGGGGGGCTGAGAGAGAAGGGGGGGCTGAGAGAGAGGGAGGGGGCTGAGAGAGAGGGAGAGGGGACAGAGGGAGAGGGGGACAGAGAGAGAGGGGGGTGTGAGAGAGATGCAGAGAGAGGGAGAGGGGCTGAGAGAGGGGTGTGAGAGAAATGCTGAGAGAGAGAGGTGAGCTGAGAGAGAGGAGGAACAGAGAGAGGGAGGGGGACAGGGAGGAAGATATGGGGGATAGAGAGAGAGGGGTGAGAGAGAGGGGGGACAGAGAAAGAGAAGGGGACAGAGAGAGAGAAGAGGGACAGAGATAGAGGGTGCAAGAGAGATGCTGAGAGAGAGGGGGAACAGAGAGAGGGGGACACAAAGAGGGGGGACGAAAAAAGAGGGGGGCTGAAAGAGAGGGAGGGGGGCTGAGAGGAGAGAGAGACCTCTATAGCTCTGTCCTGAACCCTCTCGTGTGCCCACAGAGATGGCTCTGCGTGCCAGCTGTGGCACGCGTGCCATAGGTTTGCCATCACTGCTGTAGACGAGTGTGGGGTGTAGCAAGATGGTGGCAACCGAACGTCACTTCCATTACACATTCTGATGGGTCGCCTAATCTGATGAAACAACGGACCTCTTGATTTACAGAGCGGCCATGTTAGATGTGGGCAGCTGTGGACTTTACTTCTTTAAGTATGAGTCAGAGTTGGGCACTGAGCTGACATGGTTATCTCTTTACAGTACTAAAAATAAAAGTTTATCATCTTAAAGAGGAACTGCATTCGGCTCACATAATTAATAACAACATCTTTGCCATTCTGAAGCTTCCCTCCTAGCACTTTGCATATTATTTTTTATATACTGTGATTCTGTACTTGCCAAATATGCTGCGGGAATCTCCCTCCACTGAGCCTGGCTGCAGCCATTTTAACTGTGGGCAGCTGAAGCTGCTGCCTGTTCACTTCCTGGATTTACACAGACACACCTCCAGCTCTGCAGCTCTCATTTGGCCCTCTTATGACTCACCCCCCCCCCCCTCCTTTCCTGGCAAACTCTCACTAGAGAGAGAGCTGTGCATAAGCCATAAGTCATAAGCCTAGGCTAATGACCAGACAAGAAACAGGAAGTGGGCTGTATAAGGGATTTACTGGCAGAAAAAAAATGTTTTACTATCCAAAGTTAAAACAACAACAACAACAACAACAACAACAAGGGGAGAAGATTTAATAGGTGGAAAGATGAAAAAAATTACTGAAGTTCCGCTTTATGTACATTTTCCCCCCTAAATGATTATAACTGTATAGTAAGGTTACCATCAGTCCTGTTTCCCGGGATTTATCCCCAGGAATTGTAAACTCTGCAGTACATTATTGTTATTATTATTATTATAAAGCGCCAACAGTTTATACAGCGATTTACAATATAAAGGGGGACAGTACAATCACAATACAGTTCAATACGGAAGGAATAGGAGAGGAAAAGGGTCCAACCCGACACACAACGCAACTGTCAATTCAAATATGGCGGTTAGCATTAGAGCCGATGTTCCGTCAGAATCGGCGACCCGTCAGATTAGGTAACGGAAGTGAAGTTTCGTCAGTTGCGCATGCGTTCCACCGCTATCAGATTTGCTAATCTGACAGAACACCTGTCCACAGAAGCGATCAATCGGATTCCAATCTCTCCACCATGGCCAAGACCAAAGATCTGTCCAAGGATGTCGGGAGAAGATTGTAGACCTACACAAGGCTGGAATGGGCTACAAGACCATCGCCAAGCAGCTTGGTGAGAGGTGACAACAGTTGGTGGATTATTCACAAATGGAAGAAACATAAAATAACGATCGATCTCCCTCGGTCTGGGGCTCCATACAAGATCTCACCTCATGGAGGTTCAATGATCATGAGAACGGTGAGGAATCACCCAGAACTACACGGGAGAATCTTGTCACTGATCTCAGCTGGGACCATAGTCACCAAGAAAACAATCGGTAACACACTACACCGTGATCGAAATCCTGCAGTGCCGGTGTCCTGTCGGATAGTGTCCCCCATCGGATACTGTCCGCTGTGTACTGCACATGCGCAGTACACATCACAGGCAGATTCCGAAAATATCCGAAGATGAACGGCGCCTGCGACGTGAGTCCAGGTTCAAGCCCCACCATCCAAGTGGACATAAAGTTAGAATAAAAAAGAGCCGAGCGCAGCGAGGCCGTGCCTGAAGCGTGGTGAGCGAAGCGAGCCCGCGAGGGGCCCTCTAACTTTGTGTATCCCTATGTCCACTTGGATGGTGGGGCTTGCACCTCGACTCACGGCGCTGGCGCCGTATATCTTCGGAGATTTTCCGAATCTCCTTGTCCTCCGTACTACGCAAGCGCTGCGCCTGCGCAGTACGGGCGGACACTATTCGATAGCCGGACTTTTTTTGACAGCACCGGCAAGGTCCCCCTGCTCAGGTAATCACATGTACAGGTCTGTCTGAAGATTACTAATCAACAGTGTAAATGACAATTGTCCCAAATCAAAAATGTCCGATGTGTCCGCCATAATGTCGCAGTCACAATAAAAATCGCCTCTATTACTAGTAAAAAAAAAATTATTAATAAAAATGCCATAAAAACTATCCCCTATTTTGTAGACGCTATAACTTCCAAACCAATCAATAATCGCTTATTGCGATTTTTTTACCAAAAATATGTAGAAGAATAAATCGGCCTAAACTGAGAAAAAAAATATTTTTTATATATTTTTGGGGGATATTTATTATTGCAAAATGTAAAAAATAATGCGTTTTTTTTTTTCAAAATGTTGCTCTTTTTTGTTTATACGCAAAAAATAAAAAACTGCAGAGGTGATCAAATACCACCAAAAGAAAGCTCTATTTGTGGGGGGAAAAGGACGTCAATTTTGTTTGTGAGCCACGTCGCACGACTGCGCAATTGTCAGTTAAAGCGACGCAGTGCCGAATCGCAAAAAAGTGCTTTTGTCAGGAAGGGGGTAAATTCTTCCGGGCTGAAGCGGTTAAAGGACCATTTTTAAAAAAAAAAATGTACATTTTTTTTTTATTGCATTTTAGTGTAAATATGAGATGTCAGGTCTTTTTGACCCCCCCCAGATCTCACATTTAAGAGGTCCTGTCATGTAAACATCCCTTGTAATCGGAATAAAAGTGACACCATTTTTTTTTTTTTAAAAGACAGTTTAAAAATAAAAATGTAAAATAAATAAGAAGTAATCAATAATTTTTTTTTAAACCCACCCCGTCCCGCCGAGCTCGCGTGCAGAAGCGAACGCATACGTGAGTAGTGCCCGCATATGAAAGCGGCGTTCAAACCACACATGTGAGGTATCGCCGCGATCGGTAGAGCGAGAGCAATAATTCTAGCCCTAGACCAAAAACATGCAACCTGTAGAATTTTTTAAACGTCGCCTATGGAGATTTTTAAGGGTGAAAGTTTGTCGCCAATTCCACGAGCGGGCGCAATTTTCAAGCGTGACATGTTGGGTATCAATTTGCTCGGCGTAACATTATCTTTCACAATATAAAAAAAAATTGGGCTAACCTTACTGTTGTCTTATTTTTTAATTCAATTTAGTGTATTTTTTTTTCCCCAAAAAAAGTGCGCTTGCAAGACCGCTACGCAAATGCTGTGTGACAGAAAGTATTGCCACGACCGCCATTTTATTCTCTAGGGTGTTAGAAAATAAATGTATAATGTTTGGGGTTTCTAAGTAAATTTCTAGCAAAAAAAAAAAAATAAAACATTTTTTAACATGTAAACAACAAATCTCAAAAAGAGGCTCGGTCCTTAACCACTTTCAGACCGGACCATTTTGCTGGCTTAAGACCAGAGCACTTTTTGCGATTCGGCACTGCGTCGCTTTAGCTGACAATTGCGCGGTCGTGCGACGTGGCTCCCAAACAAAATTGGTGTCCTTTTTTTCCCACAAATAGAGCTTTCTTTTGGTGGCATTTGATCACCTCTGCAGTTTTTATTTTTTGCGCTATAAACAAAAAAAAAGAGCGACAAAAACGCATTATTTTTTACTTTTTGCTATTATACATATCCCACAAAAATATATAAAAAAACATATTTTTCCTCAGTTTAGGCCGATACGTATTCTTCTACATATTTTTGGTAAAAAAAAAAATCGCAATAAGCGATTATTGATTGGTTTGCACAAAACTTATAGCGTTTACAAAATAGGGGATAGTTTTATGGCATTTTTATTAATATTTTTTTTTTTTTTACTAGTAATGGCGGCGATCAGCGATTTTTATTGTGACTGCGACATTACGGCGGACACATCGGACATTTTTGACACATTTTTGGGACCATTGTCATTTATACAGCGATCAGTGCTCTACAAATGCACTGATTTCTGTGCAAATGACACTGGCAGTGAAGGGGTTAACCACTAGCTGGCAGTGTAAGGGTTAAGTGTGTCCTAGGGGCGTGTTGCTAACTGTGGGGGGCGTGGCTGTGTTGTAGACATCACTGATCTCTGCTCCAATCACAGGGAGCAGAGATCAGTGTCACTGTTGCTAGGCAGAACAGGGAGATGCTTGTTGACTATAACATCTCCCCGTTCTTCCTCCCCGTGAGACGATCGCGGGTATCCCCGTGGCGATCGGGTCCGCGGGACCCGCGATCTGACTCCTGGAGGTCCCGACCGGCGCGCGGCCGATGGCACGGCAGCGTATTTAAAGTGACGTACCTGTACGCCCATATGCCTGTCCGTGCCATTCCCCCGACGTACATCGTCGTGCGCCGGTCGGGAAGCGGTTAAGTGGTTAAATAAGAACATGTGAGTTCCGGTGCGTTTTTTTTATGCGTTTTACAGCGTTCCAGTACAGTCCAGTGCAGGAAAAAACGCAGCATGTTCTACATTTTTTTTTTTTCTGGAACTGGACAGCCCCGGAACTGAAAGCACTGGTGTGAACTGTGCCATTGAAAGCCATATAACCTACTTCCCATGTGTTTTTGATGCAGAAAAGAAACGCACCGGACTGCATGTGGTGTGAACTGGTCCTAAATACACAAAGGACACATAAAACAGTTCTTGTTTACACCATACAAGTGTATTACAACCTGCTTCAGTGCAGAGATTTGAATGGAGCGTGCGTTTACTAACCGTCAATAACGCAGTGAGAGCTGATTGGCAGTTAGGTTGCCATGGTGATGCCCAAAAAAAAAGAAATATTTGAATGGAGCGTGCGTTTACTAACTGTCAGAGCTGATTGGCAGTTAGGTTGCCATGGTGATGCCCATAAAAAAAAAAAATATTTGAATGGAGCGTGCGTTTACTAACTGTCAGAGCTGATTGGCAGTTAGGTTGCCATGGTGATGTCCAAAGAAAAATTGAAAAAAAAAAACGGGCAGGTGATGACATCACAGAGAAAGAGGCCTGATAAACGGCTGCAGGGAGAGCAGAGCTCAGTGCGTTTTCTGACTCCGGTCTGTGAGCACACCCCTTTGCTTTCTGCTGCAGAAAGTGCGATTTGGATTGCGTTTTTCATAAACCGATCGTTTCCTATTCTGAGTCTGATCGTCCTTCATTCTATTCATTTATTCAAGTAAGTCATTTTTCATCTTTATATATCATTTTTATGATTTTTTTTTCACTTTTTTTTGTCCTTTTTCACACCAAATACACTCAGACATCTCATCTGCCAACCCAATCACCCCCCCCCCCCCCCCAACAATACACGGAGGGAGGGGGGGCACCAGAGTGACAGTTCTATCCAATGAGATTTGAAATGAGCCAAAAATATGAATATAAAAATCTTTCTTCCTATATGAAGGATTTCCTAATGACATCTATTGTGATTTTTAATGAACCAGAATAAGCTTAACATTATGGCTGCTCCATAGACAGACAGCAAAGGGACTGAAAAGTGACAGTTAGAGTCAGCTGACCCATGAGATTCAAAAATAACTGTCATCTTTCTATAAGAGAGACTCCTTGTTCCTGTGCTAAAGTCTATTTATAGCCTCCAATCAGCATTGACAATGAATTTATTCACCCCAAAGTATTAATTCACCTAATTATTAATTACAATTATTATTGATATTTAATTGTAATTAATAATTGACTCACTCTTAAGTATTTTTTACCTTATTATAATTTAAAATTATGGATATTTAAATTGAATTAATATTTGATTCACTCCTAAGTATTATTTACCTAAATAATAATTGGAATTATCTTTCATATTTAATTGTAATGAATAATTGATTCGCCCTTAAGCATTATTTACTCAATTATTAATTAGAATTGTTATCATATTTAACTGGAATTAATAATTGACTCTTCCTTAAGTATTTTTTACCTAATTATAATTTCAAATTATGGATATTTAAATTGAATTAATATTTGATTCACTCCTAAGAATTATTTACCTAATTAATAATTAGAATTATCTTTCATATTTAATTGTAATGAATAATTGATTTCCCCTTAAGCATTATTTACTCAATTATTAATTAGAATTGTTATCATATTTAACTGGAATTAATAATTGACTCTTCCTTAAGTATTTTTTACCTAATTATAATTTCAAATTATGGATATTTAAATTGAATTAATATTTGATTCACTCCTAAGAATTATTTACCTAATTAATAATTAGAACTATCTTTCATATTTAATTGTAATTCATAATTGATTCACCCTTAATCATTATTTACCCAATTATTAATTAGAATTATTATCCTATTTAATTGTAATTAATAATTGATACACTCTTAAGTGTTTTTTACCCATAGTATAATTTCAAATTATGGATATTTAAATGTAATTAATATTTGATTCACTCCTAAGTATTATTTACCTAATTAATAATTAGAATTATCTTTCATATTTAATTGTAATTCATAATTGATTCACCCTCAAGCATTATTTACCTAATTAATAATTAGAATTATCTTTCATATTTAATTGTAATTCATAATTGATTTCCCCTTAAGCATTATTTACTCAATTATTAATTAGAATTGTTATCATATTTAACTGGAATTAATAATTGACTCTTCCTTAAGTATTTTTTACCTAATTATAATTTCAAATTATGGATATTCAAATTGAATTAATATTTGATTCACTCCTAAGAATTATTTACCTAATTAATAATTAGAACTATCTTTCATATTTAATTGTAATTCATAATTGATTCACCCTTAATCATTATTTATCCAATTATTAATTAGAATTATTATCCTATTTAATTGTAATTAATAATTGATACACTCTTAAGTGTTTTTTACCCATAGTATAATTTCAAATTATGGATATTTAAATGTAATAAATATTTGATTCACTCCTAAGTATTATTTACCTAATTAATAATTAGAATTATCTTTCATATTTAATTGTAATTAATCATTGATTCACTCTTAAGTATTTTTCACCTAATTATAATTTCAAATTATGGATATTTAATTGTAATTCATAATTGATTCACTCTAAAGTATAATTTACCTAATTATTAATTAGAATTATTATTCAGGTTTAATTGTAATTAAAAATTGAGTGATCCTTAAAAATTAATTGCATACATGGGCAATTTTAAAGCACTTTTTTTGTCAGTTTTTACACAAAAAGTTGCCATAGGGATCCTCTTTGGGGTAGGATCGCGTGTACTTGTGCAAATGCACCGATGGTAAAACCTTCAGCCTTGGTTCACATATGTGCAATTTTAAAGCCCGGTGCGGTGCGATTTCACTCAGCGGTTCAGGTGCGATTGCAATGCGAATTGTAACGTATAAGATTAGAAATCACACCTGAACCCGACTGAAATCACACCGGAGACACTTTTATCAATATCGCACTGCGGACGGCCCGTACAAATGTGACCGTACTGTAAAGACTCACCGAAACGCACATGAAAACTGATATCTCCACGAGTGAAATCTGCGCGGTTTTCCCATCGGTTTTCATGCATGTATGGGGTGAACGAGCCCTAAAAAAAACAGTCACATGACACTGAAAATAGGTATCGGTAATTGGCGAACACTTGACAAAAAGTATCGGTACTCGGTCTTATAAAACTGGTATCGGTGCATTCCTAATAAATATTAATTATTAATTACAATTAAATATGAATAATAATTCTTAATTATTTTTTGTTATAAATTCACATGGTGTAAAGTCACATTATTAATCTTGTCTCTCTTCTCTCTCCCACAGAATGTCTAGAATGTCGGTAGCCATACTATCGCTGGTCTTCTCAGTAATAGTGACCATCCATGAAGTTCCATCTCAGAATGACAACACTGGGATCTGGAATGTTCCATGGAACTATGTGGTTGGCTTTACATCTCCACCACCAAACATGTCTTCCAGATGGACCCTGCGCGATGCAGAGGCCATGAAGACAACGGTGAATATACTGGAAATATTTAACACCACCAAATATTCACCACCGGAACCGGCTCTGGCAAAGACCTGCCCCACCATCTGCCCTGCGGTGTATCCTTATCAACCTGTCGCCACAACAACGCCGTACAGAGAAAAGGTCACCAATCAGAACTTCCTTGATTTGGCGCACGTGCCGGTACTAACAACCAACGTCCTGCAGGGTTTTCAAGGATTCCACCCAAAGGTTCTGATTTCAAACAAACCGCCAGAGAGATCCCCCGCAGGCCTTATTGAATCTGCCACCTGGTTGGCATCAGTAGATATGGCATCAGTAGATATTGTACTGGCATCAATCTACCTGTTTGGGATTCTGAGGAACTCTGGCAAAGAAGGGATGCCGATTCTCAACCTAATTGGCATTGGACTGAAATGGAGCCTGGGCCATGACAGCTGCCTCTACGGGATGCATGCCAACACATTGCAGTTCCTGATGTTGGCCATCTTTGCTGTAAATATGGGTTTCTGGTTGGCCAGGCGACTTAAGAGCAAAAGGGCTTCGCGCAAGAGAGGTAAGTAAATATTTTAGACTTAGAAAACGTTTTTTTTTTTTGGCATTATTAATATCTCAGAGCTGATATGTAAGTAATAACCTCATCATATCACGTGTGAAACTGAATTGTATCCCTTTCACGCCTAAGCCTGTTTCTGACATTTGGTGTTTACAAGTTAAAAGCTGTATTTTTTGCTAGAAAATTAATTAGAGCCCCAAACATTTTATATATATATATATATGTATAATAATTATTATATATATATATATATATATATATATATATATATTTTTTTTTTTTTTAGCAGAGAATCTATAGAAATAAAATGGCGATTGTTGCAATATTTTATGTCACGCGGTATTTGTGTGGCTGCGTTTTAAACGCAACTATTTGGGAAAAGGCACACTTTCATGAATTTAAAAAAAAACGAAACAGTAAAGTTAGCCCAATTTGTTTGTGCAAGCGGATCCGCCTCCTGTGAAAGGGGCCTAAGACTAAAACTAAATAGAAATTTTCTGCCAAAATTAACACTGCATAGAAGTACTTAGAATATGAAGCCAGTATCATCATAGATGTGTCTGTACAGTTCCAGGTTGAGTATCTGATCTCTTGTTTTATCCGATTCTGCAGGAAGGAAACAACCATCCTCCAGCGTAGAAATACCATCAAGCCAAGGACCGAAACCCACACCGACAACTCAGCTATCCAATCCACCATCTCTACCTGTACCATCAGCTCCACAACATCGAGCAACGTTTCATCCAAAACTACAGGAGGATAGCACCATTATTGCTGCTGTTGTAGATGTGTTATCCATTCCAACTTCTGAACAACCAGCTCTACAACAGGAATCTACCACCGATTCCATGCTTGAAAAGGATAACACCATTATTGATGCTGTTGTAGATGTGTTATCCATTCCAACTTCTGAACAACCAGCTCTACAACAGGAATCTACCACCGATTCCATGCTTGAGAAGGATAACACCATTATTGATGCTGTTGTAGATTTGCTATCCATTCCAACTTCTGAACAACCAGCTCTACAACAGGAATCTACCACCGATTCCATGCTTCAGGAGGATAGCACAATTATTGATGCTGTTGTAGATTTGTTATCCATTCCAACTTCTGAACAACCAGCTCTACAACAGGAATCTACCACCGATTCCATGCTTGAGAAGGATAACACCATTATTGATGCTGTTGTAGATTTGCTATCCATTCCAACTTCTGAACAACCAGCTCTACAACAGGAATCTACCACCGATTCCATGCTTCAGGAGGATAGCACAATTATTGATGCTGTTGTAGATTTGTTATCCATTCCAACTTCTGAACAACCAGCTCTACAACAGGAATCTACCACCGATTCCATGCTTGAGAAGGATAACACCATTATTGATGCTGTTGTAGATTTGCTATCCATTCCAACTTCTGAACAACCAGCTCTACAACAGGAATCTACCACCGATTCCATGCTTCAGGAGGATAGCACAATTATTGATGCTGTTGTAGATTTGTTATCCATTCCAACTTCTGAACAACCAGCTCTACAACAGGAATCTACCACCGATTCCATGCTTGAGAAGGATAACACCATTATTGATGCTGTTGTAGATTTGCTATCCATTCCAACTTCTGAACAACCAGCTCTACAACAGGAATCTACCACCGATTCCATGCTTCAGGAGGATAGCACAATTATTGATGCTGTTGTAGATTTGTTATCCATTCCAACTTCTGAACAACCAGCTCTACAACAGGAATCTACCACCGATTCCATGCTTGAGAAGGATAACACCATTATTGATGCTGTTGTAGATTTGCTATCCATTCCAACTTCTAAACAACCAGCTCTACAACAGGAATCTACCACCGATTCCATGCTTCATGAGGATAGCACAATTATTGATGCTGTTGTAGATTTGTTATCCATTCCAACTTCTGAACAACCAGCTCTACAACAGGAATCTACCACCGATTCCATGCTTGAGAAGGATAACACCATTATTGATGCTGTTGTAGATTTGCTATCCATTCCAACTTCTGAACAACCAGCTCTACAACAGGAATCTACCACCGATTCCATGCTTGAAAAGGATAACACAATTATTGATGCTGTTGTAGATTTGCTATCCATTCCAACTTCTGAACAACCAGCTCTACAACAGGAATCTACCACCTATTCAATGCTTCAGGAGGATAGCACAATTATTGATGCTGTTGTAGATTTGTTATCCATTCCAACTTCTGAACAACCAGCTCTACAACAGGAATCTACCACCGATTCCATGCTTGAAAAGGATAACACCATCATTGATGCTGTTGTAGATTTGCTATCCATTCCAACTTCTGAACAACCAGCTCTACAACAGGAATCTACCACCGATTCCATGCTTCAGGAGGATAGCACAATTATTGATGCTGTTGTAGATTTGTTATCCATTCCAACTTCTGAACAACCAGCTCTACAACAGGAATCTACCACCGATTCCATGCTTCAGGAGGATAGCACAATTATTGATGCTGTTGTAGATTTGTTATCCATTCCAACTTCTGAACAACCAGCTCTACAACAGGAATCTACCACCGATTCCATGCTTCAGGAGGATAACACAATTATTGATGCTGTTGTAGATTTGTTATCCATTCCAACTTCTGAACAACCAGCTCTACAACAGAAATCTACCACCGATTCCATGCTTGAGAAGGATAACACCATTATTGATGCTGTTGTAGATTTGCTATCCATTCCAACTTCTGAACAACCAGCTCTACAACAGAAATATACCACCGATTCCATGCTTGTGGAGGATAGCACCATTATTGATGCTGTTGTAGATTTGCTATCCATTCCAACTTCTGAAAAACCAGCTCTACAACAGAAATATACCACCGATTCCATGCTTGTGGAGGATAGCACCATTATTGATGCTGTTGTAGATTTGTTATCCATTCCAAATTCTGAAAAAACAGCTCTACAACAGAAATATACCACCAATTCCATGCTTGAGAAGGATAACACAATTATTGATGCTGTTGTAGATTTGCTATCCATTCCAACTTCTGAACAACCAGCTCTACAACAGGAATCTACCACCGATTCCATGCTTCAGGAGGATAGCACAATTATTGATGCTGTTGTAGATTTGTTATCCATTCCAACTTCTGAAAAACCAGCTCTACAACAGAAATATACCACCAATTCCATGCTTGAGGAGGATAACACAATTATTGATGCTGTTGTAGATTTGCTATCCATTCCAACTTATGAAAAAACAGCTCTACAACAGAAATATACCACAGATTCCATGCTTGTGGAGGATAGCACCATTATTGATGCTGTTGTAGATTTGTTATCCATTCCAACTTCTGAAAAACCAGCTCTACAACAGGAATCTACCACCAACACCATGCTTGAGGAGGATAACACTATTATTGATGCTGTTGTAGATTTGCTATCCATTCCAACTTCTGATAAACCAGCTCTACAACAGGAATCTACCACAAACACCATGCTTGAGGAGGATAGCACAATTATTGATGCTGTTGTAAATGTACCATCACTTTCTGAAACAGCGGCTCCAGAACATCAAGCCATTGGCCACGCAATTTTCGAGGAGGACAGCGCCATTCTTTGCGCTGTTGTAAATGTACCATCACTTTTTGAAACAGCTACTCCACAACATCAAGCCATTGGCCACACAGTTTTCGAGGAGGACAGCGCCATTCTTTGCGCTGTTGTAAATGTACCATCACTTTCTGAAACAGCGGCTCCACAACATCAAGCCATTGACCACCCAAATTTCCAGGAGGACAGCGCCATTCTTTCCGCTGTTGTAAATGTACCATCGCTGTCCGAAACAAAAGCTCCACAACATCAAGCCATTGTTGTAAATGTACCATCACTTTCTGAAACAGCGGCTCCACAACATCAAGCCATTGGCCACCCAATTTTCCAGGAGGAGAGCGCCACTCTCCCTGCTGTGGAAATTTGGCCTTCAACTTGGGAAGCAGCAGCTCCACACCATCAAACTGCTGTCTACCCAGTCTTCCAGAAGGAGAGCGCCACTCTCCCTGTTGTGGAATACTGGCCTTCACCTTGGGAACCAGCAGCTCCATACCATCAAGCTGCCGTCTACCCAGTCTTCCAGGAGGAGAGCGCCACTCTCCCTGCTGTGGAAATTTGGCCTTCACCTTGGCAAGAAGCTGCTCCATACCACCAAGCTGCCGTCTACCCAGTCTTCCAGGAGGAGAGCGCCACTCTCCCTGCTGTGGAAATGTGGCCTTCACCTTGGGAAGAAGCAGCTCCATACCATCAAGCTGCTGTCTACCCTGTAATTTGGCCTTCACCTTGGGAAGCAGCAGCTCCACACCATCAACCTGCTGTCTACCCAGTCTTCCAGGAGGAAAGCGCCAGTCTCCCTGTTGTGGAATACTGGCCTTCACCTTGGGAACCAGCAGCTCAATACCATCTAACTGCCGTCTACCCAGTCTTCCAGGAGGAGAGCGCCACTCTCCCTGATGTGGAAAACTGCCCTTCAGATTGGGAAGCAGCAGCTCCATACCATCAAAATGCCATCTACCCAGTCTTCCAGGAGGAGAGCGCCACTCTCCCTGCTGTGGAAATTTGGCCTTCACCTTGGCAAGAAGCTGCTCCATACCACCAAGCTGCCGTCTACCCAGTCTTCCAGGAGGAGAGCGCCACTCTCCCTGCTGTGGAAATGTGGCCTTCACCTTGGGAAGAAGCAGCTCCATACCATCAAGCTGCCATCTACCCTGTAATTTGGCCTTCACCTTGGGAAGCAGCAGCTCCACACCATCAACCTGCTGTCTACCCAGTCTTCCAGGAGGAAAGTGCCAGTCTCCCTGTTGTGGAATACTGGCCTTCACCTTGGGAACCAGCAGCTCCATACCATCAAGCTGCTGTCTACCCAGTCTCCCAGGAGGAGAGCACCACCCTCCCTGTTGTGGAAATTTGGCCTTCACCTTGGGAACCAGCTGCTCTATACCATCAAGCTGCCATCTACCCAGTCTTCCAGGAGGAGAGCGCCACTCTCCCTGCTGTGGAAATTTGGCCTTCACCTTGGGAACCAGCAGCTCCATACAACCAAGCTACCGTCTACCCAGTCTTCCAGGAGGAGAGCGCCACTCTCCCCGCTGTGGAAATTTGGCCTTCACCTTGGGAAGCAGAAGATTCATACCATCAAGCTGCCGTTTACCCAGTTTTCCAGGAGGACAGCACCACCCTCCCTGTTGTGGAATACTGGCCTTCAGCTTCGGAAACCACAGCTCTACACCATCAAGCTGCCATCCACCCAGTCTTCCAGGAAGAGAGTGTCATTTTCTATGTTGTGGAAAATTGGCCTTCACCTTGGGAAGCAGCAGCTCCACACCATCAACCTGCCATCTATCCAGTATTCCAGGAGGAGAGCACCACACTCCTTGATGTGGAACTGGCCAGTATCTATCCTGTACCAATGGATTAATGCTGGGCCAGGCGACGTAGTGGAAGAAAGCGATTTCTGCAAGAAATGTAAGTAGATATTTCAGGCCAACAAAAAATTTTTTTTTTTTTGGTTTGAAGAATTTTAATATAAAAATGCCAGATAACACAACATTGATAGTAATTTTTATATGCTCTTCTCTCCTACAGGAAAGAAACAACCTTTCAACAACCGGAAGAGCCACGACTCCTTTTCTTCGGTAGAACGATTCAAGAAGATCGTTCCATCATATCAGTTTTCACACTGAGCTATCACTTCACCTCTACAACAGAATTGGACCAGCAGCTCAGTGATAGCCAGGGACAATCCCATCATTGCTGCAATAACAGCTCCCCACTAGCCTTTAGGGGGTTTACCAGTACATTACTGTTCTGCAGCTGGCCAATATCTATCCTGTACCAATGGATTAATGCTGGGCCAGGCGACGTAGTGGAAGAAAGCGATTTCTGCAAGAAATGTAAGTAGATATTTCAGGCCAACAAAAATGTTAATTTTTTTTGGTTTGAAGAATTTTAATATAAAAATGAGGATATTTGTTATGTACAAATAACAGAAAATAGATAGTAATTTTTATATGTTCTTCTCTCCTGCAGGAAAGAAACAGCCTTCCAACAACCGGAAGATCCAGAAGAGCCCGAAGATCCAGAAGAGCCACGACTCCTGTTCTTCGGTAGAACGATTCAAGAAGATCGTTCCATCATATCAGTTTTCACACTGAGCTGTGCCATCACTTCACCTCTACAACAGAATTGACCCAGAAGCTCAGTGATAGCCAGGGACAATCCCATCATTGCTGCAATAACAGCTCCTCACTAGCCTTTAGGGGGTTTACCAGTACATTACTGTTCTGCAGCTGGCCAATATCTATCCTGTACCAATGGATTAATGCTGGGCCAAGCGGCGTAGTGGAAGAAAGCGATTTCTGCAAGAAATGTAAGTAGATATTTCAGGCCAAGAAAAATTTAAATTTTTTTGGTTTAAATAATTTTAATATAAAAATGCTGATGTTTGTTATGTACAAATAACAGAAAATAGATAGTAATTTTTATATGTTCTTCTCTCCTGCAGGAAAGAAACAGCCTTCCAACAACCGGAAGAGCCGGAAGAGCCATGACACCTGTTCGTCGGTAGAATGATTCAAGAAGATGTCAGTTTTCACACTGAGCTGAAAATATTCTGCATTTTGCAGAGCAGAGTTGGGACTACCCAGAGAGTGATTACTTGGACATAGTTGGCATGCCTAAATATGGACTGCAATACATGTGAACTAAAAATCCCTGTGCAGAGCGTTCATTCAGAACTTTTAGTGTGACCAGACCTGAACCTGTAGCTTGCCTACATCTTGTGTCTATTTGCCCCATATTGGCAATATATCCACTGAAGTATGCTGAAAGCAATGAAATGTTTTGCAAAGTAGAGTAGGGACTGGCCAGAAAGGGATTACTTTGACGCAGTTGGCCAGCTTAAACATGTATTGCAATCTATGTGAAATACAAATTCCTGTTCTTATGCTTGCTAGAAAGGGTGTATAACAGTGTGCTGAGGATTCATCCAGAATCAGGAGTATATATTGAACAACATAACACATAGGGTGCAGAGGTCAGGGATGGGTAACATACAGCACAGCATTACTGGGTGCTGCATTTAGATAAGCTTTAAAGCGGGGTTTCACCTAAAAAAAAAAATTTTTTTTAAAAAGTCAGCAGCTAAAAAAAAAGTCGCTGCTGACTTTTAAAAAGTACACTTACCCTCCCAGGGCGCCCGCGATGTCGTTGGTGGAGGCCGAGATGTCCCTCGGCTATCCGGATCCACCGCCGCCATCCTGAGTAAGGGAAACGGCTTCTCGTTTCCTACTGCGCATGTCGGCGCGCGGCCTACTGCGCATGCGCGAGTCGGCGCGCGGCCTACTGCGCATGCGCCAGTCGTATTTGTGAATGGGGAACGCGGTGTGTTGTGGGACACAGTTCCCACAACACACCGCGCCCCATTCACCTGAAGACGGAAGAAGAGAAGATCACCGCGGCGCTGGAGGAGGCAGATTAGGACGATCTGCCTAGCAACAGCCATTTCTGGTAAGTAAAAAAAAAAAAAATTTTTTTTTTTTTTTTTTAAATTGTTACTAACTTTCTCCCAAGTTTTTATTTTCAGGGTGTCCCACCACTTTAATAGATACATAGAGCCATAAAGTAGGTCATTGGATTGAGACATCATTAAAGGGGTTGTAAACCCTCGTGTCCTTTTTTTCACCTTGCATCCTATGTATTATGGTGAAAAAGCTTCTCACAGTGACTGGCCCACCAGCCCCCCCCCATTTTACTCACCTGAGCCCTTCTCAGGGATCTTGGCTCTTGATTGGATAGATGGATAGCAGTGCAGCCATTAGCTCCCGCTGCTGTCAAATCCACTGACACGGGCGCGGGGGGCGGGGCCGAGTCCAGCATTCTGTGTATGGACCCAAATGCTGGACTCCGGAACGTGCCCGCAAGAAAACCCCCCCTGAGAGAGCGCTTCTCCCAGGGGTTTTACCTATGCGCCGCCGGGGGACCCCAGTAGAGGAGGATCGGGGCCACACTGCAAAACGAACTGCACAGTGGAGGTAAGTATGATATGTTTGTTGTTATTTTTGAAAAAACTGAAGGTTTACAATGACTTCAATGGTGTTGAAAGGCACGTTTGTCATTTGCATTCATAGTCCATCTAATCCAGGTGTCTCAAATTGGCGGCCCTCCGGCTGTTGCGAAACTACAAGTCCCATGAGGCATTGCAAGGCTGACAGTTACAAGCATGACTTCCACAGGCAGAGGCATGATGGGACTTGTAGTTTCGCCAACAGCTGGAGGGCCACCAGTTTGAGACCCCTGATCTAATCCAATGGAATCATTCAGTGTTAAACAATAACTAGAATAAGAATAACTAAAGGCAAAAACCTTACTTAGTTTTGGATAGAGTGGAGAGAGATTAGAACCCGTCATAATTTTACTGTTTGTGCCCCCGTTAGGGAGATTCACCCTCTGTCATGTTTACCGTTATCACCAAGAGTGACGGTCTATTGAGCCCCCTCCCTAGGGAAAGAGAGCCTTGACTGATGGGGGCATGGCTAGGTGCATGACAAGGGGAACGATTGGTTGGGACATGTGGGATGGGATGGGCCTGAGCTCAGGGAACGTGTGCCCTAGGGAATTCTGGGTCTTTCGGAAGAGTCGTTGGAAGAGCTGGCCCCATCATCTTGATTCTACACGCTGGGGGGAATGATGTGGGTTATACGCGTTCTGTGGCCCTGACCTCTGCCATCAAGCGGGACATTGCTCAATGCTATGCAGTTTATACCAATTCGGTGCTCATTCGGTGGGAAATCGTGCTTTGCCTGCTGTGGGCCAGGGAAATACCTGGCCCCCTGGCTAGAACGCTTTCCTTCGAAAAGTGAACGCTCAGGTCGCCAAGTTTGTTCGGCAAATAGGTGGGTTTGTCATCCGTCACAAGGATCTGGAGGGTACTAATGATGATCTGTTGAGACCGGATGGCGTTCACCTTAATGACATTGGGTTGGACATATTCAACCTTGGCCTGCAGCGAGGTGTGGAACAGGCGCTGGCTGCGGTGGGGCGCTCGTCAGTTATTAACTGACAGGGGCGGTTGGCGGTTTTCTTGACCTTGTCAGCAGTTAAAGTTGCTGTAATGGGCTATGCCCTTGATGGAAAATTGGAAGTAGGCTGTCTGTCCAGCACTTATGGTAAGGACAGGCCCCACTTCCCTCTTCTGGTTAAGTGCTCACAGTACGACTGTGACTGGCACTGGTTAACCGGTTCCCGACCGGCGCACGACGATATACGTCGGCAGAATGGCATGGACAGGCAGGAGGGCGTATATATAAGTCCTTCCTTAATGCCGTCCATGCCATCGTGCCGGTCGGGACCCCCGCAATCGTCTCACGGGAAGGCTGAACGGGGAGATGCGGAAATACACAGCATCTCCCCGTTCTGCCTAGCAACTAGTGACGCCGATCTCTGCTCCCTGTGATTGGAGCAGAGATCAGCATTCACTAGCTGACAGCCACGCCCCCCCACAGTAAGAAACACACCCCTAGGCATACTTAACCCCTACACTGCCCCCTTGTGGTTAACCCCTTCACTGCCAGTGTCATTTATACAGGAATCAATGCATTTAAATAGCACTGATTTCTGTATAAATGACAATGGTCCCAAAAATGTGTCAAAAATGCCCGATGTGTCCGCCATAATGTCGCAGTCACAATAAAAATCGCTGATCGCCGCCATTACTAATAAAAAAATAAATATTAATAAAAATGCTATAAAACTATCCCCTATCTTGTACACACTATAACTTCTGTGCAAACCAATCAATAAACGCTTATTGCGATTTTTTTTTACCAAAAATATGTAGAAGAATACGTATCGGCCTAAACTGAGGAAAAAAAAAAAAGTTTTTTTATAGATTTTTGGGGGATATTTATTATAGCAAAAAATAAAAAAGAATGCGTTTTTTTTTTCAAAATTGTCGCTCTTTTTTGTTTATAGCGCAAAAAATAAAAACCGCAGGGGCGATCAAATACCACCAAAAGAAAGCTCTATTTGTGGGAAAAAAAAGGGACGTCAGTTTTGTTTGGGAGCCACGTCGCACGACCGCGCAATTGTCAGTTAAAGTGACGCAGTGCCAAATCGCAAAAAGGGGCCTGGTCCTTTGGCTGCAAATTGGTCCGGTCTGAAAGTGGTTAAATATGTTCACATGTTATGTGTTGGAATGTAATAAAGCTGTGGCCTTGCCCTTTCCAACCTAATGGTTGTAAGTGTCTTATTTAATGGGGTAAAGGGCAAGGGTGGTGGGGGATTTGATCCCTTTGTGTTACGTTAATTGGGACCTAAGCCCATTGCGCCTCAGCAGTCATAAAAGAAAATCACAAATTTTGGGTTGTCGCCAGAACAGGAATAGAGGGGAAATCTTTGCAAATGGGGACATTAGTTCTGGTGACAACCAGGGATTTCCTGTCACTTCCTGTTTTGGCTATGGGACAGGAAGTATAGAGAAATCTCCCCAATGGGACACAAATGGTAAAAACACTGATAGGGGTTATTACCCACCTTTACCTTATACAAAATAAAAAAAATAAAAAAAAGTTTTGACTTTAGTTCTACTCTAACCTACATTTCCATCAGGCAATACATACTCCATTAAAGCATTTACTGTATGCTTTGTTCATCATGTCCGAGGTTTACAATCTATTTAACCACTTCAATACCGGGAACTTTCCCCCCTTGCTGCCCAGGCCAATTTTCAGCTTTCAGCGCTGTCACAGCTTGAATGACAATTACTCAATTACTGTATCTAAACACAATTTTTATAATTTTGTTCCCACAAATAGAGCTTTCTTTTGGTGGTATTTGATCACCTCTGGGGTTTTTATTTTTTGCTAAACAAATAAAAAAATACTGAAAATTTTGAAAAAATAAATAGTTTTTCTTTGTTTCTGTTATAAAATTTTGTAAATAAGTAAGTTTTCTCCTTCACTGATGGGCACTGAAAAGGCGACACTGATGATGCACTAATATGCATCACTGATGGGCACTGATAGGTGGCACTGATGGGCACTCATAGGCGTCACTGATGGGCAATGAAAGGCGGCACTGATGGCACTGATAGACGGCACTGATGGGCACTGATAGGCGGCACTGGCAGGCATTACTGAATCTCATTGATTGGTATCTATAATGGGCACTGATTGGCACCTCTAATGGGCACTGATTGGCATCCCTGGTGGTCATGGGTGGGTATACCTGGTGGTCATAGGTGGGCATGGGTGGGCAACCCTGGTGGGCTCTAGTGGGCATCCTTGGTGGGTCTGCACTGATAATCAATGTGCTGATTATCAGCGCAGACCCCCCTGTTAGGGAAACAGCGAATCGGCTCTCCTCTACTTGCCTTTGTCAGTGCGAGTGGAGGAAAAGCCGATAAACATCTCTTCCTGTTTACACTCTGATCAGTTGTGATTGGACACAGCTGATCACATGGTAAAGAGCCTACGTCAGGGGCTCTTTACCCGAGATCAGAGATGCGGTGTGCCAGACTGACACACCACACCACCGATCGCCGGGCTGTGCGCCCCCCATGGGCACACGATCGCGGCTTACCCTGCTGGACGTCATATGATGTCCAGTCAGGATAATTAAACCACTTTGAGGCAGTCATATTGGTATATGGCGGGCGGGAAGTGGTTAAAGTAGAATTCCAGTCCAATCCTAACCTACTCCCACCCCCCATTCTATCTACCCTGTAACAGGAGGGATGTCTATACTTACCTATCCTGAAGTCACTTGGGTCCGGTCACATGATCTCCCCAGCGGAAAAGAGATCACAGACAGCGGCTGCACAGCCTGGGAGATGATGTCACTCATAGGCAAACTATGGGGCATCCGTTGTCAGCAGTTCCTCCTCTACACTGAAGCCGCCGCTGGGACCCGACCATGTGACCGGAGCGTCATCAGAACAGGAAGGTAAAGCCATCTTTCCTTTTCAGGGTGGATAGGATAGGCTTCGGATTTAGGTGGGAGCAGATTTAGGTGTAGCACTGACCCCCTAAGGAGCTGCTGATAATTGATTGGGCCTGCGCTCTGCCTATCAACCCCAGAAAGTGTCTCGACCCCCCTTGGCACAACTGTATAGCAATGCTAGTGTAAGACCCAATAGCAAAGAAGGACACAGCAATAACACACTGTTCTGGATATTTACTGTCACCTTAAGAGATAAGGTCTCACACAAGTTGTCGGTTAAAGTGGAGTTTCCCCCATAAATATAAGTTTGTTTAGACCTGCCTACAATCGCATAAAAAAAAATGGAGAAAAAAAGAAATATCACTTACCTAGTTCTGCCTGTTGCTAGGTGGTCCCACGTAATCTGCCTCTGCGCTAGCCCAGGCTAAAAACGTCACTTCCCTCGGCGGCAAGGCTCGCTAAGGCTCCTGGGAGATGTGAGTCACCATTTCCCAGGAGTCTTTGAGCACCGCCGAGGTCTAGAATCGCGTTACTTCCAAACAGGAAGTGACGCGATTCCACGTGTTGCCATCACAACAGGGCGGGACTTCCGAGGACGCCGCCTGTTGTGATGGCAACAGAAGCTGTGAACGGCGCTCGCGCAACGTGTCTAATGCGCATGCGCGAGATCTGCGACAAGGGGCATTGCATGATGGGAAATTGACGTCAGCACAACGTCAGCACATCCCGGAAGAGAATGCCTGTGGGTTTCACGTGCCCACAGGCAAGATGAAACCCTCGTACGGGGATTTTATAAATACACTATTGGAGGAGAGAATTAAAGGATAATAGTGGGAAGGACGGGAGACGTGAGTGATTATTTTAGAACCATTTAAGATTCCTAACGTACCGCAAAAAAAAAAAAAACGAGGAGGCAGTGGAACCCCACTTTAACCACATAAATAGTTTACTGAAGAAACTTGTTTAACATATTAGGCCCCTTTCACACGGACGGACCGTCTATCCGTTTTTCTTCCATCCGTCGACGGACGACAATGCATTCCTATGGGCAGACGGATGAACATCCGTCACCATCAGTTAACCTCCGCTTCCGTTTTTATCCGTTTTTTTAAACGTACAAGGCTACGTTCAGATCCGTCAAAACGGATATTAACTGACGTTGACGGACATCGTCCGTCAACGTCCGATCCGTTAAGATCCGTTTTGTGTTTATCTGTGAACTCAACCTCTTAAAGGCACAGGCACACATATAACCGGAACAAAACGTATACAAAAACGATGAAAAAACGGATGTAAACGTGTGCATTTACGGATGTAAGCGGACAAAAAACGGATGAAAACGGACATTAACGGAACGGATGACGGATGAAAACGGATGAGACAACGGATAAGAACTGATACGTTTTTTGACGTGCCTAAACTGACTGCGTCCGTGTGAAAGGGGCCTTAGACACAGGGGTCATTCCAATATAAAGAATGACGGTAATAACAATCAAAGTGTGTGCGAAAACCAAAACTCAATGGTCACTATAGGAGCATATGCAGACAGGCAAAGTGTGGGACTTATGCTCAATATGATAAGGCCCTGATATTGAGCACCTTCCCACTCCAACCTCAGAGCACACACCAAACCTGCAGACCAGTAATAACCACTTCAATACCGGGGGGCACTTATACACCTTCCTGCCCAGGACAATTTTGAGCTTTCAGCGCTTTCGCACTTTGAATGACAATTGCGCGGTCATGCTACACTGTACCCAAACTATCATTTTGTTCCCACAAATAGAGCTTTCTTTTGGTGGTATTTGATCACCTCTGATCGCCTCTTTAATATTTTATTAAAGGTTAATACATTACAATAAAAGACATTCAAAAGATTGCAAGCTAATTGCAATAGCGGCTAAATCTCTCCAATATGAACTATATATGTCAGGAATCATGTCAAACAAAACATAATGTACACTATACGCTCATGGGCTCTACACGTTTCGCAAGCTTTCGCTTCATCAGGAGCTTAATAAGCATTCTAAGGAGAGAAAAAGGCAATTAATTGTAACAATTGTATAATCTTTATTAAATATATAGAGAAAGGGGCTCGACAATACATATAAGATTGCAGGACAACATCAAACGATGGCCAACCGCGGACATGCATAATGCGTAGCAGATAACATGTGGGGATGTGCCAAATAGTTAATTATTTTCTATATGGTTAACTATTTTCACTTTATTATCTTTTATTTTTTTATATTTGATATTATGATTTATAAGGATGCTTTCACACTGAAGCTGGCGCTATATATAATGCCGCTTTACCGTTGCCTTAGCGGCGCTATTCGGCCCCTAGCGGGGCAGTTTTAACCCCCGTTAGCGGCCGAAAAAGGGTTAAAACCACCCGCAAAGCGCTGCTGCAGCGGTGCTTTGCCGGCGGGTTTTTGCAGCGCTGCCCTATTGTTTTCAATGGGAAGGGGCGCTCCTAAGATGCGGCTTGCAGGAATTTTTTGACAGTCCTGGAAGCGCACCGCTCCAGTGTGAAACCCCTCGGGGGTTTCACATTGGAGTGAATTGAGCGGCCCCTTCAGGGCGCTATTTTTAGGGTGGAAAGTGCCTCAGTGTGAAAGTAGTCTTATGCCGCCTTTACACTGGGGCGGTGAGGGCTTCGGTGGTAAAACACTGCTATTTTTAGCAGCGCTTTACCGTCGTTTTAGTGGCGGTATTCGGCCGCTAGTGGGGCGGTTTTACCCACTCTGCTAGTGGCCGAAAAAGGGTTAAAACCGCCGGCAAAGCGCCGCTGCAGTGGCGCTTTGCCGGTGGTATAGCCGCGCTGCCCCATTGATTTCAATGGGTAGGAGCGGTGAATACACGGCTCCTTCACCGCTACAAGATGCGGCTTGCAGGACTTTTTTTACCGCTCCAGTGTGAAGGCCCTCGGGGCTTTCACATTGGAGACACAGCAGTGGCTGCTTCCGGGTGCTTTGCAGGTGCTATTTTTAGCAATGTAGCGCCTGCAAAGCGCCCCAGTGTGAAAGGGGCCTTAGTGCTGGATACATTGATGTAAAATGCAAAACTCCGGTGGGTGTAACAATATGTCCACTTTCCCCCTTCTCTCTGTATGCTTACTGTGGACGAGTGCGGGGTGTAGCAAGATGGCGGCGACGGAACGCCCCTTCTGTTACACATTCTGACGGGTCGCCTAATCTGACGCTGCCGAGACGTCATGTGACCGGAAGTGGGGCAGGCAGCGATGCAGCTGACTATACACGCAGGAGTAGAATGGAGGTGACAGCGGCGCTCAGGCGACGTCATGTGACCGGAAGTGGCGCGGGCAGCCAAAACATTGCGCACGCGGGAGAAGGAGGAGGATGGCGGGATTTGCGGAGGGCGATGCCTGGGCTCTGGAGCCCGTGGTCAACCAATGGGTGTTGGACTACTTCTTCCAGCTGGCCGTGCTGGCCTTCAGGAGCGGTCGCCATGACGACTTCACGGAGCTCCGGGATGTTGTGTCAGGTGACTGCAGGAGGTGGTGGGCGGGGCTGTGTCTAGTCTTGTCTCTCTGGGACTTGTAGTCCTTCCCTGGGTTGGGTGTTGGAATCTCTGAAGAGAACCCGTCACACCATTATTGTGATAGGTTTGCAGCGCCGGGGTCTGAGCCAGTCACAGGGGGGCGCTCTCACAGGCGCTGTGTTGCTAGGCAACTATTAAAAACAGAAAAAGCGCAACTTATCCGTGGCGCGCTGCAACGCGAGTGGAGGTTTTGTTGCTTCGTGGGGCGTTGGCGCGGTTTTACCATTTCGCTCAGAAAGTCATGTGACCGGCCCGGTACCGTGTGATCATTGTGACCAATCACATGTCGCAGCTACCGCAATGGCACATGAACGGGCCAGAAAAATGATTGCTTATTACAGTGATGATCATCGTAATAAGCAATCAGTGAAGAGGAAAAAACATTTTGATGGAAAAAAATAAAAAGTTTTTCATTTTGTGTTATAAAATTTTGTAAATAAGTAATTTTTCTCCTTCACTGATGAAGTGGTACTAATAATACGCAGCACTGATGAGGAGGCACCGGCAGGCTTTACTGCTGGGCACTGATTGGCACCTTTTTTAAAGTTCATCCCTGGTGGTCCTGGATGGGCATTCTCAGCTCCTCCTCTGTCCCGCCGCAGGCTCCCTCTTCTGTCCCGCCGCAGGCTCCCTCTTCTGTCCCGCCGCAGGCTCCCTCTTCTGTCCCGCCGCAGGCTCTTTCTTCTGTCCCGCCGCAGGCTCTTTCTTCTGTCCCGCCGCAGGCTCTTTCTTCTGTCCCGCCGCAGGCACCCTCTTCTGTCCCGCCGCAGGCACCCTCTTCTGTCCCGCCGCAGGCACCCTCTTCTGTCCCGCCGCAGGCTCCCTCCTCTGTCCCGCTTTAGGCTCCTCCTCTGTCGGCTCCTCTCTTGTCCCCTCTTCTGTCCCGCCGTAGGCTCCTTCCTCTGTCCCGCCGCAGGCTCCCTCTTCTGTCCCGCTTTAGGCTCCTCCTCTGTCGGCTCCTCTCTTGTCCCCTCTTCTGTCCCGCCGCAGGCTCCCTCCTCTGTCCCGCTTTAGGCTCCTCCTCTGTCGGCTCCTCTCTTGTCCCCTCCTCTGTCCCGCCGTAGGCTCCTTCCTCTGTCCCGCCGCAGGCTCCCTCTTCTGTCCCGCCGCAGGCTCCCTCTTCTGTCCCGCCGCAGGCTCCCTCTTCTGTCCCGCCGCAGGCTCCCTCCTCTGTCCCGCCGTAGGCTCCTCCTCTGTCGGCTCCTCACTTGTCCCCTCCTCTGTCCCGCTGTAGGCTCCTCCTCTGTCCCGCTGTTGGCTCCTCCTCTGTCCCATTCACTTTAATGGGACGGCTAGTGATGGGGCGGTGACACAACAATGTGAGGGATGTGGTGGCAGCAGGTGATTGGACGCCCGCTAACAGACGCTGCCATGATGGATCTGCAATTACAGGTGCTCTTTATATATATATATATATATATAAGGACTTATTCTCGCTGGTAGTTGGAATCTTTAATATTTGCAAACAAAATGAAGGTTTCCTATTTAGAATAATAATCTGTCAGGTCTGAAAACAGCACCGGATATCAGAACCGATTCAATCATACAGTTTGTAGTGTACAGAGATTTGCAAAACAATTGGATAAAGGAATATTCCTGAACTTTGTTTCATCTCATGGTAACGGTGACATTGTGTGACTGCATCAATGCAGTGCATGTTATCTCAGCCTGCAGAGCTTGGATTCATTGACTGAGTTTACCAAAAATGTAAATATTGCAGAATATACAGCCTCATGCTACATAACTAAGCTCCATTTCATGCTGAATAAACTAAATTATTAATTTATCCTAAATAGAAAATAAAATGAAAACCATCTTTAGATAGATTTTTTTACTCGCAAAAGCATTTTATTCAAATAAATTTGATAACAATCAAAAAAATCCCTTTTTTTTTTTTTTTAAATCCATTGATTTTTATCCACCCTGAATTAATGTTTGGGTGTGTTTTTTTTATTTTTATATTTATTTTTGGTATTTTTTATATATATATACATATACATGTATGTGTGTCATTAAAAGTCAGTTTCTTGAAAGCTATTTTTTATACACACACATATATTGTTTATATATATATATATATATATATAATCTGTGTATAAAAAAAAAAATTGCTTTCAAGAAACTGACTTTTAATGGTGACTCTGGGCGGGGCATCTATAAAAATATATTTTATAAATCTCAATTCCTTCCATAAATGACAACTTCTTATAAAGTGATTATTTTCTGTTTTTTTATTTCTAGTTTTAATCCAGCGTCCCTTTAGAACAATGGAGAAGAACTCGCAGGTCCTGCGCATCATGCAATGCTTTTCCCGCATTGAGGAAGGAGACGATCCAGGTGAGTAGCTGGGCTGATCTTCGTCTGCAGGCGTTACTTATCACTAAGGTTCATGTATATGCGATTGGGGAAAACGCAGAAAATCGTTTCCTGCACTGCATTAAAATCGCACAGCGTTCATGTGAACCGTAGGCCATAGAATATGCCGTTTTCTTCCCTTCAATCACATGTTGTAGGAGATAAAATTGCTTTATTCCCCCATCAACACAATCGGTGCCCCTCCCACGGCGCTATTGTGTTCTTATAACGGGATGTTACGCAGCCGCCCAGAATAAAGCTATAGCTGCCAGTGATCGAAAAAAAATAAAATAAAAACAGGCTGGTTGTACTGAAGTCTGTCGGTTAGATCGACTTCAGTACAACCAGCCTGACTATTGATGGATCGGATTTGTCCAGTTCCTGCTGAACTGATCCGTCTATGGCCGGCTTAAAGCGGTTGTATACCAGTTTAAAAAAATTTTTTTTTTTTTGTTAACTACCTGCAAGACAAAGTCATAATGAGCTAGTATGACTAGCATACTAGCTCATTATGCATCACTTACCTTAGATCGGGGCCCCCGACGCTGTCCTCTTCTCCCCCTCTGGCCGCATCCATCTCTCCACAGATACCCTTCCGGGTATCGCCGCTCCGGCCAATCACAGCGCCGCTGCGGCGCTGTGATTGGCCAGAGCGGCAAGGACGTCGCTCCGCGCATGCGCGCGTGACACTTCAACTGCAGTGAGCCGCAGTTGTGAATGGGGATTAACCCTGTAAATGCACCGTTGTCTACGGCGTGCATGCGCCGTAGACAACGTTGTAAAACGTTCTTTGCAAATATCTCCTAAACCTTGTAGGTTTAGGAGATATTTCTTGTACTTACAGGTAAGTCTTAATCTAGGCTTTCCTGTAGGTGAAAGTTGAATTTAACCACTTTCAGACCGGACCAATTGGCAGCCAAAGGACCAGGCCCCTTTTTGCGATTCGGCACTGTGTCGCTTTAACTGACAATTGCGCGGTCGTGCGACGTGGCTCCCAAACAAAATTTGACGTCCTTTTTTCCCCACAAATAGAGCTTTCTTTTGGTGGTATTTGATCGCCCCTGCGGTTTTTATTTTTTGTGCTATAAACAAAAATAGAGAAAAATGCATTATTTTTTATTTTTTGCTATAATAAATATCCCCAAAAAATATATAAAAAAAACATTTTTTTTTTCCTCAGTTTAGGCCGATATGTATTCTTCTACATATTTTTGGTAAAAAAAAAATCGCAATAAGCGATTATTGATCGGTTTGCGCAGAAGTTATAGCGTTTACAAGATAGGGGATAGTTTTATAGCATTTTTTTATTAATAATTTTTTTTTTTTATTAATGGCGGAGATCTGCGATTTTTTTTTTTTTTTTTTTTTTTTGTGACTGCGACATTATGGCGGACACATCGGACATTTTTGGGTCCATTGTCATTTTTACAGCAATTAATGCATTTAAATGCATTGATTTCTGTATAAATGACACTGGCAGTGAAGGGGTTAACCACAAGAGGGCAGTGTAATGGTTAAGTGTGGCTAGGGGTGTGTTTTTTACTGTGGGGGGGCGTGGCTGTCAGCTAGTGAATGCTGATCTCTGCTCCAATCACAGGGAGCAGAGATCGGCGTCACTAGTTGCTAGGCAGAACGGGGAGATGCTGTTTATCTCGGCATCTCCCCGTTCAGCCGCCCCGTGAGACGATCGCGGGGGTCCCCGCGGCGATCGAGTCCGCGGGGACCGCGATCGGACTCACGGGGGTCCCGACCGGCTGGCACGGACAGGCTAAAGGAGGGACGTATATATACGCCCTCCTGCCTGTACGTGCCATTCTGTCGACGTATATCGTCGTGCGCCGGTCGGCAAGTGGTTAAGGGTATACAACCCCTTTAACACCATCTGGTCAAAATTGTTCCCTCTCCTGTCACCTTTACTAGCGCTTATAGCTGGTCATAGATGGATAGGAAATTGAGAGACTGATTGTTCGATTATCATATGGTTTGCTTACTGCAACTGTCACTTTCCGTTTTAAGATTGAAAATGAAGGAATGTACGTGTTGGAATTTTTTTTAACAAACGATTTTCTAATGGTTTGTAGGTCAATTGTTCGATACAATACAAAAAATTTTTCGATACCAAAAAAATGAAGTGAAATGCACGTGAGCAGTAGGATAATAGTAGAAATCGATTGAAAAAAACAAATGTTCAATGTTGAAAATGATCGGAAAAATGTTGAACTTCGCTGGAAAATTTCCAATACAATGGTTGACCCATCGAATGCTAGATTTAAAAAAAAAAAAAATATATTAATTTTTTGTAATTTTCTTTCAAGGAGAAAACTTACTTATTTACAATTTTTTATAACAAAAACAAAAACTTTTATTTTTTTTCAAAATTTTAGGTCTTTTTTTTTTATTTTTTTTATTCGTTTAGCAAAAAATAAAAATCCCAGAGGTGATCAAATACCACCAAAAGAAAGCTCTATTTGTGGGAACCCCGGTACCGTTTTTTAGAGCAGACAGTTGGCTCTTGTAAAAGGAATCCTAGCAGCTATCTAGCCGCTGGATTGCTATTACAAGCAGTAGGAGGTGACGTCCTCCCCACCTCCGGCTGCCTTCTGCAGCTTTACTGGGAATCTAGTGTCCCACCAGGAGTCACGATCGACTAGCTGGCTCTTATCAGTGAGACGAACAATGAATGGGGTCGGCTTGGTTCGGCTCCCGGCTATGGTAACCCAGAAGCGATCACATGACATCACTTCCGGTTTACCCGCGTGTAAACGCCGCCATTTTCAAAAATCAAAAGCATTCGAACACACCGATCTTTGTGCGATTTTTAAATGCTTATAAAGGCAGAGGAGAGATTTAGGGTCTTTATAGACTCCGATCTCTCCATAAAGAGCACCTGTTACATGCCTATTGCTATTACATTCCTTGATTAAAGTAAAGCGACAGTGTAAAAAAGAAAAAGTTAACCACTTGCCACCCGCCATATAACAAACAGCAAAGTGGTTGCGATATCCTGACCGGACGTCATATGACGTCTTTCAGGATATCAAGCCTGACACACCACTACTACGATCTTGGTAAAGAGACTCTGACGGAGGCTATTTACCACGTGATCAGCCGTGTCCAATCACGGTTGATCGGCTTTTCCTCACTCACTCACTCTGTCAGACGCGAGTAGAGGAGAGCCGATCGGCTGCTCTCCTGACGGGGGGAGGGCTGGGGTGTCTGTTGTGTATCAGCCCCCCTCAAATGCCCACCCAGGACCACCAGGGATGCCACCGGGTATGCCCCCCTAGACCACCAGGGAAATGTAGATCAGTGCCCAGGCAGCTGCCAATCAGTGCCACATCAAAATGCCTGCCAGTGATGCCTGTTGGTTAAATCCATCAGTGGCAGCCAGCAGTGCCGTCCATCAGAAAGAACATATATATATATATATATATAGATGGCGCTGTTGCACAATAATCAATATTTATGACCCTTTGTAAAACCAATATAAATTTGTATCACTGACATTATGTTGGAAGGAGGGTCCATTATCAGTATAATATAGGGTAAGTGGAAACAGAACCTTTCATTTGTTGTATGCAGGCAAGTTAATAGTCCAGGGCAGCCTTCAAATGGGAAGTCGAGAGCAAACTCCAAGGTACATGTAAAGCAGAGAACAAGAGAGGCGCCACCAGGTTAAGATTGTTCGCATTTATTTAACAGAGAAAGAGTGCACATATCCACTTGCATAGAATCCAAAGTAATTCAGCACATAAAAATCCTCTGGGACGTCTTTACTGCGATGTGACAGCCTGTTGTGCTTCCAGTTTAATGTCCCGTCCAGCAGGATATAGCAGCATAAAGCAGCTTTGATGAAGGAGCGCGCCTGTTCTTTCCAACTACAGTGCGCATGCTCCAAAAACGCCGTCGCGATTAGCCGTGACGTCATTACGCCTGACGCCTGACTGATTCTGTATACCAGAGCCAAGCCTCGCTCTCGGTTCAGACTGACTGCTATACCAACTACCAGGATATTCTGCTGGACGGGACATTAAACTGGAAGCACAACAGGCTGTCACATCGCAGTAAAGACATCCCAGAGGATTTTTATGTGCTGAATTACTTTGGATTCTATGTAAGTGGATATGTGCACTCTTTCTCTGTTAAATAAATGCTAACAATCTTAACCTGGTGGCGCCTCTCTTGTTCTCTGCTTTACACGTGCCGTCCATCAGTGCCGCCTTATCAGTGCCCATCAGTGAAGGAGAAAACTTACTTACTGTATATACTCGAGTATAGGCCGTCCCTAATATAAGCCGAGACCATTGATTTACCACAAAAAAACTGGGAAAAGTTAATGACCCGTGTATTAGCCGAGGGGGGGAAATGGAGCAGCTACTGTAAGTGGAAAAGAGTGTCAGCAAATGCCCATCTACATGTCCCCCTGTGTCCTATACAACCCCCCGTGTCCCCAGTGCAGCCTACCTGTGCCGATCGATCCGGTGTCCCGCTGTCCGGTGTCCCTCGGGGGCCGGTGTGCGGTGTCCCTCGGGGGCCGCTGTCCGGTGTGCGGTGTCCCTCGGGGGCCGCTGTCCAGTTGTCCTGCCGATCAGCATACACGCTGAGGCGCGAGGCGCCATTGCAGGTTTGAAAGCCGTGCCTCCTTCTCCTCCTCGTCCGCGATAAGAGGAACACTCGGTTTTCCCAGCAGTCATGTGCAGTGTTCCGCCTATCACGGATATTCTCTCATCCTCGTCCATGAGATGAGAATGACAGAACATCCGTGATAGGCGGAACACTGTACTGCTGGGAAAATTAGTGTCCGCCTATCACGGACGGGCGGGAGGAGGCGGCGCGGCTTTTGAACAGTGCCGTCTGTCTACATGACAAGCTGTTCATCTAGGCAGACCGCACTGACTCTAGTATAAGCCGAGAAGGGGACTTTCAGCCCTAAAAAAAGGGCTGAAAATCTCGGCTTATACTCGAGTATATACAGTATTTACAATTTTTTTCTAAATTTTAGGTTATTCGTTTAGCAAAAAAATAAAAACACCAGAGGTGATCAAATACCACCAAAAGAAATCTCTATTTTTGGGAACAAAAGTATAAAAATTTTGTTTGGACCAGCGCTGCATGACCGCACAATTGTCGTTTAAAAAGTGACAGCGCTGAAAGCTGAAAATTGGCCTGGGCAGGAAGGTGTGAACGTGTCCGGTATTGAAGGGGTTAAACATTTAAAAAAAAATTTTAAAGTGCCCATTTGATTGGACTAGAGTACTTTAATATCATTATTTTACTCACTTCTCTTTTTTTTTTTCTTCTGCTGTAAATCAAAGTGGAATAAATGTGGAAGCCATTGATCTCAAATACCCTACAGATTCCTTCATGTTTTAGCTGTGTACCAGTTCCTGGTTGTGTTCTGAGAGACGGAAGTTCTCTGCAGATTCAATAGAAGCCGTTTCTGCTAATCTCAGACTCGTTCTATATCTTCACATCTCGGAGGGTTGTGTCCTTTCCTGTACACCGTACTCAGAATGACTTTTGTGTGTTTTTTTTTTTTTTTTCTTCCTGCACCTCAGACTGCATCTTCGATCAGGAAAGCAATGAGACGCCCCTGGAATCAGCTGTTGAGGTTCTTAATCTGGCGGACAATGAGATGACGCTGGATAAAGATGCGATGAAAAGCAATCTGCAAATGTTAAAAGAGGCGGTGAGTATTGTTACGTTTATTACACATCCACATTACTTATTACAGGGGGAAGGGATGCTTGTGACATTAGCAAAGAACATAAAACATATTTCCATAATATACAAGCAAAACGAAACTGAATAAAAAATTATTCTAAAAAAAAAAAAAGTGCGCTTACCACTAAATTATGAATAAATCATTTTGCATGAGTAGATGAACAATAAACCATATGATGAATAGTATGTAACTCAATCTCAAAAAGTGCAAAATAATTAAAAAAAATCTGTGCAACACAATCACAAAAAAATAAAGTGCTAAAAATTTTATATATGTAACTTAATCCAAAAAAATGCAAGTAAATAGTATACAGTAAACCCCCGCTCTATCGCGGTTCATTTTTTGCGGTCCCGGTATATCGCGGTATTTTAATTAGGACCTGTTATTCTGATATTGCACTAATATTTTGCAGTTATGTACTCTATTTTTTACTGTACAGTACACTTTACTGTTAAGACAATATTTTTATGTTTTAAAAATCCTCTTGATCTCTCTATCTTTTATGTGTTTCTATTGCATAAAAGTGTGTTTAAAGACCTTTAAATGCTATTAAAAAATTAACAAAACATGCCTAGGGTGTATTTAAATAGGGTCTTTCTATTTCGCGTTTTTTCACTTTTCGCGGGTGGGTCGGGAACGTAACCCCAGCCATGGAGGGGGGTTTACTGTATATGCAACCAAATCCCAAATAATAAATTGCAAATTAAATATTAATCTCATCCCCAATGAGTGCAGATAAGTTCAGTAGTTATAAATACTAGAGGTCGAGCGAAATCGTTTAAATATATATATATTTTTTTTTCAGGGCTGATACGATACAGATTTTTCAGCCACCTTTCAGGCCGATGGCTGATTTTCGGGTGCCGATATTTTGTACAATTAAAGTTTTTTTTATTTTTTATCTTTTACAGTTCTTTTAATTTTAAGGAATGTAACATCTTTGTGACAGTAATAGGCAGTAACAGGTACTCCTTCTTCTTCTTTTTCTTTTTTCTTTTTTTTTTATAAAGGGATCGGGGGTCTATAAGACCCCAAACCCCTCCTCTGCACTTGAAAGTATTCAAAACAACAACCTGAAGCAATACTGGTATGTTTCTGACCAATACTTAAAAAAAAAATGTGTATATCTGCCCCCGATAATCGGGCGCGGCGATATTAGGGGGTTGACCGATTTTAAATACATGTAACATGGTCCCAAAAAGGTAAATTGTAGAAAGTAAAAAATCCCAATGACGGCAGATCAAATCCGGTGAGACTTTAAAGCGGAGTTCCACCCAAAAATGGGTGGAACTCCCAAAATTTGGCATGTCATCTTTTTTTGGGGGGGGAGGGGATACCCTTTTTTTTAGAGGGATCCAGCTCCCACTTTCTCCCAGGGCGCCGGAAGCAAGTTCACCCCCCCCCCCCCCCCCCTCGACAATTATCTAGGACACGTCACAGGTCCCAGATGATTGCCCGGCCAGTCACAGTGCGCATCGCGGCTTGGGCATGCACTGTTAAGCCACATCCGGGTGCCCACAGTGACAATGCCGGTGTATCAGAGAGGAGCGGGGCTTCATACGCCCGCATCGCTGGACCGTGGGACAGGCTAGTGTCCGATTAATAAAAGTCAGCAGCTACACTTTTATATGGGTGGAACTCCGCTTTAACATTCTTGTGTCTGTGTCCTCTGCAGGCGGTGGTGGCGTGTATAAAAAAGAAACAGTTTAGTAAAGCCAGCAATATCCTGAAGAAATACCTTTCAAATAGCAATGAAACCAAGGTAAGGTGTGTGTGTGTGTGTGTGTGTTTGTTTGTTTTTTTTTGTGTCCCTCAATTTATTTATTTTAGGGTTGCACCGACACTTTTTGAAGACCGAGTACCGATACTTTGTTTCAAGTTTTAGTTGATACTGATACTTTTATTTTTTTTAATTTTTTTAATGTCATGTGACAGTTTTCCCAACTTCCCACTGGCTTGTGAAACCAAAATTCCAGTGCAAACAGTCCTATTTGCTGTGATTACATGAACACTATAGATGCTAATTTTCAGATTTGAACACGCCAAGATATATTTAGGCATTGATATTGTAGTTCACTTTTCCATGCCAGTAATTTTTGTTTCATGGCATTAACACTATATAGATAAATAGTATTTGACACATCAGCGCAGTACATGCTATGTTTACTGCTCTCTATTTCCCAGGGAGCCCGGGTCGCCCTCTCTTTGCAGAAATGGGGGGGATCTAATCACACACAGACCTGCTTCAGTGGTGCTGGCTGTGTGTCTGTGCCTCTGCATTGACACACAAGGGGAGAAGCCTCGCTGTGTACAGAGCCAAGCAGCTGCCAGGGAAAAGAGCAGATCTGTGCGGGAGCCACACAGGACTCGCTGCTCCTGACTGGACTGTGGCAGGAATAGGGGAGCCGCGATGAGCAGAGCTGAATGTGAGAGCTGCGCTCGGCAGGAGGGGGGGGGGGGGGGCGGGGGATGGGGGGAGCTGGGCTTGTTCACCTTTAGTGCAGGCAGTTTCCTGAGCTGAAGGTCCACAGACATGTGGCCCCCGAGCCTGGTAACAGCTGGCGGGAGGGGAGGAGGAGCCGGGGAGGGGCCCCGCCCCTTAAAGGGGTTGTAAACTCTTCGTGTTTTAAAAAAAATAACAAACCTATCATACTTGCGTCCCCTGTGCCATTCGTTTTGCACAGAGTGGCCCTGAACGTTGTCTTCTGGGGTCCCCCAGCGGAGCTCTCGGCTCCTCCTCACATCTGATAACCCCCTAGGAGAAGTGCTCTCCCTGGGTTGTTACCTTGTGGGCATGCTCCCGAATTCCAGCATTTGTGCGCATAGACACAGAATGACGGACTCCGCCCTGCCCCCCCATCATTGGATTTGATTGACAGCAGCAGGAGCCAATGACTGCACTGCTATCAATCAAGAGCGAGAACCCTGGGCAGCAAGACAGTGCGTCTCCGCCGAGGGAACAAAGGGCTCAGGTGAGTAAAATGGGGGGGGGGGGGGGCAGTCAGTGTCAAGTTTTTTCACGTTAATGCATAGGATGTACGAGGGTTTACAACCCCTTTAACAACCAATAATCTTCAGCATTTTTTTCTTTACATTACAGCTGTTAGCTGTGAATTCCCGCTGACAGCTGAAAGTACTGAGCTCGAAGGTATCGCTTTCGGTATTGGGGCATTTACCCGAGTACCAATACTCAAGCAAATGCTTAGTATCGGCACTGATATCGGTATCGGTGCAACCCTAATAATTTTTTTATTGTGCAGGCTCTTCCAATGAGCCGTGTTGCGCTATGCAGCTTTGCAGCAGCTATAAATCTGCTTATTTTCTGTGAAGATTTGTGGTTGGATACAAAGCTGTTACAATGCTTATCTATGCAGCTGCAAATTGTCAGTATTTGATTTGATCAGCAGATGCAGTGATAGTTGAGATTCTGTATTTGGCTTCAAACAATGCAAAATGCGTCCATTGACAGACAGCGCCTCCCTCGTCATAGGATTTGATCTGTGGCTCCCGGTGCTATCAGTTTGCCCTGTGAGGAGGGAAAGAGCCACTGCTCCTCGTGCACATCGCTGGATCGAGATCGGGCTCAGGTGAGTATAAGGTGGGGCCGGCGGGGGGGGGGGGGGGGGGGGGGGGATCCTGCAGCACAGAAGAGGTGTATAAAGGTCTTCCTGCATATACTCAAACTGACATTTTTGTTAATGATGGTTATAAATCGGCTTCAGGTTATTAATTGTTGACCTTTTCAGAAACTGCAGGCGGAGCTACAATATATCATCTCGAAGAAGAAGTCCAACCACCCCATGATAGCAAACTTTTCCCTGACCACCATCAAGCAGAAGACGTATGAAATGTTTGAGGAACAGATTAAGCAGATTCCATGTTTCCTGATGACGGTATGTAGACCTCGACTTCAATAGAGCAAATAAATAGGCAAAGCAGGCTCCTCCCCCCCTTCAGTCTATTATGAATGCTGCTGCTAGACTAATACACCTCCTAACCAATCCATGACTGCCGCCCCTCTCTGCCAATCCCTTCACTGGCTTCCCCTCCCCCACCGTGTAAAATTTTAAATGCTAACCACAACATACAAGGCCATCCACAACATCGTCCCCATCTACATCACCAACCTATTCTGCAGATATCGCCAAAATCATCCCCTTCCGCTCCTCCCAGGACCTCCTGCTCTCTAGCTCCTTGTTACCTCCTCCCATGCTCGCCTTCAGGACTTCTCCAGAGCCTGTCCCATCCTCTGGAACTCCCTGCCCCGGTATGATGTCCGATCAGCCCCTACCCTGTCCACCTTTTAGGAGATCCCTGAAAATTCATTTATTCAGGGAAGCCTATCCCACACCCACCTAACAATAACTGTCCCCGAGCCACCACCATCAAATCATTCTCTGCAGCTATTACCTTTTGTACCACCACCCCCTCCCTTTAGAATGTAACCTCTACGAGCCGGGCCCTCCTGTCCTTCTGTATTGTATTGCACTGTAATTGTGCTGTCCCCCCCCCCCCTATACATTGTAAAGCGCTGCGTAAACTGTTGGCGCTATATAAATCGTGTAATAATCATAAATAAAAAGGGGTGGATTTACTAAAATTTTACAAATGCAATAGCACTCATTTTTCCCAGAGCTTCGCAAAAGTGGTAAAGCTCTGCTGATTTCCATCATCCAATCACGTGCAAGCAAAAATTACTTTATTTTCCTTGCATCTGATGTGGTAAAGCTTCACTTTTGTAAAGAATTCCCAATTTAGGTTACTAAGCTCCGGGAGGAATGATGAGTGCAACTGCACTTGCAAAGTGCACACACTCTTATTTGCCTCTAGTAAATCCACCCCAAAGACCTGTTTTTAATTTTGGGGAAAGCCGGTACCATAAATTTAAGCTCTAGATTTAAGCAGCTATGCACCCAGTATTCAGAGAGGGAAGTAGCACTTTAAGGCAATCTGGGATTTGTTGCATTGAGCAGCGCTGTCCAATCACAAGCCGGACCAAGTCTAAAGCCGGCCACGGATGGCTCGAATTTCGGGCAGTTCAGGAGGGACCAACCAAGATTCAATCCATCTACGGCCGGCTGGTTGTACTGAAGTTGATCCATCAATCGACTTCAGTACAATCAGCCTGTCAGATTTTGCAGTACTGCTAGTGGCTATAGTTACCAGCAGTGATAATTGTGTTCTGTTGGCAGGGAAGGCCCCCTACCAGCAGAACGCAACAGCACTGCAGGAGGAATTCCCCCATCAACACAATCGGTCACAAGCGATTTTTTTTTCTTTTCTGCCACCCGTACGTGCAAGAAAGAGAAAATATGGCTTGCCTTGGGCTTCTAATACACTGAATAAATGAATGAATATCCACGCTGTACAGTGCAGATAGACCAATACTCCTGCTGGACTATTGTATTCTGACTTTAAAAAAGGCAGCTTTAAAGGAGTGCCAAATTCCCTACATGAAACTGGAGCTCCACTTTAACCAATCCTTTTTGTAACCAGAAATGTGTTTAACCGCTTGACCTTCGGAAGATTCCCCCCTCCCCCCCCCCCCCCCCCCCCCCCCCCCCCCTGCATGATCAGGGCATTTTTTGCAATACAGCACTGTGTTGCTTTAACTTAAAATTGCGCGTTGTACACATGTCCTTTTTTTTGGGAAGAACTTTTTTTTCTCCTGCAAATAGCTTTCTTTTGGTGGTATTGGATCACCACTGCGTTTTTATTTATAATTTTTTAATTTTTTTAACACTATAAACAAAAAAAAGACCATTTTGAAAACAAAACAATGTTTTTTTTTAATTTTATGCTATAAACATATCCAATAAATAAAAAAAAAAAAAAAAAAAAATCTAATTTCTTCATCAATTAGGTCAATATGTACTCTGCTACATATTTTTGGTAAAGAAAAATCCCAATAAGTGTATATTGGCGGCTATCAGCGACTTATAAAACCTGCGATATTGTGGCAGACGATTGGACACTAAGGCTGGATTCACATCTATGCATTTTTAGTGCATTTTGCAGATTTGCACTACAGAACGTGTTCCATAGGAAACCATGTTCAATGGACGTTGTGCAAATCTGCAAAATGCAAAAAGCACTAAAACTGCCATAGGTGTGAATCCAGCCTAACTGACACTTTTTTGGTAACCAGTGACACCAATACAGTGATCAGTGCTAAAAAATATACATGGTCACTGTACTAATAACACTGGCTGGGAAGGGGTTAACATCAGGTAAGATCAAAGGGTTAAATGCGTGCCTAGCTGGTGTTTTTCTTACTGTGGAGGAGGTGCTTTTTTGTGGCAGGGCATGGATCCATGTCCTTGCTTTGCAGGAACACAGGATCCATATCTTCCCTCCGGACAGAATGGCAATCTGCCTTGCTTATTTAGACAGAACGCTGCCTCTGTGAATAGGCACAGCGGGTGCAAGCCGCCCGCGGCGTGCATTATTGCCTGCTACCTGGAAGAGCAGGATTGTGTGTGTATGTATGTATATGTATATATATATATATATGTGTGTGTGTGTGTGTGTGTGTGTGTGTGTGTGTATGTGTATGTATATATATATGTATATGTATGTGTGTATATATATATATATATATATATATATATATATATATATATATATATATATATATATATATATATATATATATATATATATTATATATATATATATATATATATATTGTGACGATCCGGGGTGATTAGGTACAAGTGGTGCATGCGATTTTCCAGAAACCTGCCACTCCAGACTTGTGTTTTAAGGGCATGGCAGCCCACTTTTATTTAAAGGAAACGAAAAAGTTCAAACAAACAGAAATCTTCCCTCGCAGGGGGTTCCACCATCACTGTATTCAAAAACAATAGCCTCCTGGCTTACTCACTGTCAGCTTTGTGCTGCTTTAGTCACAGGCTACACCTGCCTGCTTCAGACTGCCACCTGCAGTCCTAGGCTCCTGTCTCTTTCTCCTGGAACCCTCCCGACCTCCTGGCCAGACTTCCTGTCTGCTGGGCGGAGCCGTCTCCAGGTCTGAGCACAGACTGCTCTTCCTGGGATGTTTATAAAACCCAGCCCACAGGTGTGCAATTAGTATACCTGCCAAAATCAGGCATATACTGCTTATTTGCACCTGTGAGATGGGGTCGCATCTCCACAATATATAGAATTATGTATACGCACACGCACACACACACGTATGTTAAAAAGTTTTGTATTCAGATACTTGGATGAATTTCCTGAGAATACTGCCATGCAGGTATTATTTTTAATGAACGCTTTAATAATGTGTTTATTTTTGTTCCAAGCTTGCTCAGAAAGACGACTCTGAGTTAAACGTAACGCCTGGTGAACCCCGAGTTGCAGACACAGAAGCTCAGCAGGAAGTGGAGGAGCGTCCCAATAATACCCCAAGTTCATCAGATATGGATGTTGCAAGTCCACAGCAACGGAAAGAGTTGAAGACGCCAACTGAAGTAAGGTGGGTATGTTATGATGTGTAAGTGACTTTGTTACAGACATGAAAACAAAAAAGTTAAAGTGGTTGTAAAGGCTAAAGGGTTTTTTACCTTCATGTATTCTGTGCATGAAGGTAATAAACCTTCTGGGTGCAGCTGCTCCCACAACCCCCCTAATACTCACCTGAGCCCCATCTTGATCCATGTGCACAGGAGCCTTGGCTGTCCAGGGATCCCCTCTCACCATTGGCTGAGACAGCAGTGTCAATCACATCCAGTGAGCCAATAAGGAGAGGGCTGGGCCAAGCCGTGGCTCTTTGTGCCTTAGGGATGCATAGAGCAGGAATGAGGAGTGAGCATGCACCAGTGCCCCTCCCCATAGCAAGTGGCTTGCTATGGGGGGCACTGGTAAAGGGGGAGGAGCCAGGTGCACCAGCAGGGGACCCAAGAAGAAGAGGATTGTGGCTGCTCTGTGCAAAAAAGACAAACTTTAATACTTATTGTCTATGCCAGTCTTTATGTTGCAGAGTTAAAAATTCCTAAAGAATCTTCTGAAAGTGTTGGGTGCCTGATCCTCCTTCCTTGATTCTCTCTCTCTCTCTCTCTCTCTCTCTCTCTCTCTCTCTCTCTCTCTCTCTCTCTCTCTCTCTCTCTCTCTCTCTCTCTCTCTCTCTCTCTCTCTCTCTCTCTCGTTCGTTCCACTGACACCCCCCCCCCCCCCCGACACAGTAGAGATGTAGAGACTGGCTGGACAAACCATAGAGAACAAAGAGGGACCAGACGTAGAACAAAGGTTTTTTTATTTTTTTTTAGCAATATAGAGTAAAGATCGGCTGTGAAAGTATTATCTGTCTTTTACAGGCTTCCTTTGTTCATTTTTTATTTTTTTTTCCCTCAAAAGTGACAGTCGTATTACCCCCTTCACTTCACTTTACCCACTTCAGCCCATTTTTTTGTTATTCGGCACTGCGCTATTTTAACTTGTAATCACGCAGTCATGTACCTGTAATTCATATTGTTTTTTCACACAAATAGAGCTTTCTTTTGGTGGTATTTCATCACCATTTTTTTATTATATAAACAAAATAATAAAAAAAAAGTTACTTTCTGCTATAAGACATATCCAATAAAATAATACAAATCACATTTATTTATAAAGTTAGGCCAAAATGTATTCTGCTACATGTCTGTCTTTGATAAAAAATAAAAAAATAAAAATCCCAATAAGTGTATATTGATTGGTTTGTGTGGAAGTTATAACGACTTCAAACTATGGTGGTTATACAGGAATGTGTTTTTATTTATTTTTTTAATACTACTAATGGATGTGATCAGCGACTTATAGTGAGACTGCAAAAATGCGGTGGAAAAACTGACACTAACTTAACGCTGGGTGTGAACTGACACGGGCATCACCAGTGACACAAATTCACTGTCACTGTACTAATGACACTGGCTGGGAAGACGTTAAAGGGGTTGTAAAGGTAAAAGTTTTTTCACCTTAATGCATTCTATGCATTAAGGTGAAAAAACATCTGACAATACCGCCCCCCCCCCCCCCCCCCCCATGTTTTACTTACCTGATCCCTTGAAAGTCCCGCGCTTGCCCCCAACATCCTCTTCGCCGCTCACTCTGGCCTTTGATTGGCAAGAGTGGATGGATAGAAAGCAGCGCAGCCATTGGCCGCCGAGGGACCCCAGAAGAGGATGTTCGGGGCCAAAACGAGCTGCACAGTGGAGGTAAGTATAACATGTTTGTTATTTTAAAAAAAACTAAAAATCTCCTTTACAACCCCTTTAACATCTTGGGTAATCAAGGGATTAAATGTGTGCTGCTTTTTACTAAAGATCTCTTTGTTTCTTATCCCTGGTTTGCCACAGAGACGGAGAGATTGTTCCCTCTGTACAGAGCTCTGTGTTGATTGTTATAACAGGGATCTGGGCTGTGATTGGACAAAGCCGATCAGCAGGTCCCTGTCATGAATCATTGGCTGGGACCTGCTGACAAACACGTCGGAAGTCGGCGAGGGTGCACATGCGTGCCCTGAACCTGGAAGAGGGCAGCGATGTTACATGTAGGTCACTGTGCCTGTAGGAGCTACCCGTCCGCAGTATAATGCGGGGAAGGGGTTCCTCGCCGTTCTCGGCCTTTGTGCTTTTAGGTGTTTGCCTCACATCTGTGTGAGATAAAGGCCCCAATTGGCTCCTCCTGGCTGAGCAACCAAGCGGTGCCTGAAGTTCACAGGGAGCCCCCAGCAAACAGCCGGCAGCAGAATGAAAGGCGGCGGCCATTGGGGATCAGGACTTAGGCCTCCCCACCTTGAGGGGTGAATATTTCTGTGGTACCGAGGTGAGGTTTTAGAATTTGGTGGCCTCCTGGACCTAAAGTAATTTCTTAGGTTTGCTATAAGCAGGCACTGGTCTATTTTTCTGGGTACTAACCCAACCATCATCCATTTCTCCTGCCTTTAGGTCAGAAATAGACCGCGGCCCGGTTTATAGCCTTTCCGCCATAAAATCCACCTGGAGATCACTATGTGAAGATCCGCACCCAGAGGCTAAATTCAGGGAACTTTGCGAGTCGCCTTTCTCTAAACAAGCCGCCCCCTCCCAAACTCCCTCTGCCGAAACCCTCACCAGTAAGAGGCCTCCTGCTTGCACCCCTAGGGAGGACCTGTCATCTTCAGAAGAACTCGGACAGCCCGGCGCTGCAATGACTCTCCACCAGCTGGTCATGGAGCCCGACAGCCAACAGGAAAATGAGATCGAAGAGGAGAGACCGAGCAAAGCTCCTTCCCCAAAAATTCCCAGCGCCAACTCAACTGTGCGACGATTGTTCAATTCACCCACAACAAACAAGAAGCGAAAACAGTGAGTAACTTTTATATATAAACGTTTAATAAAATTCTGCAGCTTTTTTATTAAAGCGGGACTGTACCTGGGGAAAAAAAAATTAAAAGCCAGCAGCTACAAATACTGCAGCTGCTGACTTTTAATAAATGGACACTTACCTGTCACAGGATCCAGCGATGTGGGCAGCAGTGGCCGATCAATCGATCGGCTCTCTGCTGCTGCCGGCGCCATTCTCAGTGAGGGAATCAGGAAGTGGCTTCACTTCCCGGTTCCCTACTGCGCATGCGCGAGTCGCGCAGAGCAATGAGAATCGTCAGCGCTGTCTGCCGGGACACGTGTGTGTGTCCCGGCAGACAGTGCGCCAGGACAGGAAGTGGCGTAAACTCCCGTGGGAGTTTATGCCCGGAAGTAGGTGCAGATACCTGTCTTAGACAGGTATCTGCACCCCCCTCCCCCTGAAAGGTGCTAAACGTGTCACCGAAGGGGGGGAGGGTTCCGATGAGCAAAAGTTCCACTTTAGGGTGGAATACCGCTTTAACTGTCCTAGGGAGTGATTCTAACTGTGTGGGGGGGGGGGATAGGCTACCACTGACATGACTGGGAGCAGTGATCTCTGTCATGTCACAAGGCAGAACGGGGCAATGCCCTGTTTACATAGGCATCTCCCCGTTCTACCTCTCCGTGACACGATTGCCAGGAGACCAGCGGACATTGTGTCTGCGGTCACGCTGTACGCGGCGGGCACGCGCCCGCTAGCCCCGCTGATTAAAGGGGACGTACAGGTACGCCCATTTGGCCACTGCTGCCATTGTGCGGACGTATATTGGCGCACAGGGGTCGGCAAGTGGTTAATTGAGTTTAGACACTTGGAGGAAAATACACTCGCTACAATGTAACGCTCCTGAGTTCTCTCAGCTCATGTGATATTCTACCAAATGTATAAACATTTGCAAGTTGGTAGATAAATAAGTATAATTTATTTATATACAAATAATAATATTTATACAGATTCATTTCAAGAAGTGAAACTCGTATTATATAGATCCATTACACAGAGTGATGTATTCCAAGCATTTCTTTCTTTTAATTTTGATAATTATGGCTTACAGCGAGTGACAACACAAAATTCTGTATCTCCGAAAATCAGAATATTACATAAGGCCATAAAAAAAAAAAGATTTTTAATACAGAAATGTTGTCTTGGTGAGAAGTCTGTCCATGTACAGTATAGTATGCACCCAATACTTGGCCGGGGCTCCTTTTGTATGAATTACGGCATCAATGCGGCGTGGCATGGAGGGGATCAGCCTGTGGCACTGCTGAGGTGTTATGGAAGGTCGGGTTGCTTTTATAGCGGCCTTCAGCTCGTCTGCATTGTTGGGTCTGGTGTCTCTCATCTTCCACAGATTCTTTATGGGATTTAGGTCAGGCTAGTTTGCTGGCCAATCAAGCACAGTGATCCCATGATCATGTGACCAGTTATTGGTAGTTTTAGCAGTGTGGGAGGTGCCAAGTCCTGCTGGAGAATGAAATCAGCATCTCCATAAAGCTGATCAGCAGAGGGAAGCATGAAGAGCTCTAGAATTTCCTTCTAGAGGGCCGCGCTGACTTTGGACTTGATAAAACACAGCGGACCAACACCAGCAGATGACATCTCCCCAAATCATCACTGACTGTGGAAACTTCACACTGGACCTCATGCAACTTGGATTCTGGGCCTCTCCACTCCTCCTCCAGACTCTGCGACTCTCCACTCCTCCTCCAGACTCTGGGACCTTCATTTCCAAATGAAATGCAAAAATTACTTTCATCCAAAAAGAGGACTTTGGACCACTAAGCAACAGTCCAGTCCCTTTCCTCCTGAGCCCAGGTAAGACGCTTCTGACGTTGTCTCTGGTTCAGGATTGGCTTGACACAAGGAATGCGACAGTTGTAGCCCATGTCCTGGATACATCTGTTTGTGGTGGCACTTGAAGCACTGACACCAGCCGTAGTCCACTCCTTGTGAATCTCCCCCAAATTCTTGAATGGCTTTTTGCTTCACAATCCACTGGGGTGAATTAGAGTGGAGACTGCGACCCAGGCCTTCTCGTCCAACATCAATGCCTGACCTCACAAATGCTCTTCTGGAAGAATGGGTCAAACATTCCCATGGACACCCTCCTAAACCTTGTGGACGGCCTTCCCAGAAGAGTTGAAGCTGTTATAGCTGCAAAGGGCGGAGCCAACTCAATATTGAACCCTCCGGACTAAGACGCCATTAAAATTCATGTGTGTGTAAAGCAGGGGTCTCAAACTGGTGGCCCTCCAGCTGTTGCAAAACTACAAGTCCCATCATGCCTCTGCCTGTGGGAGTCATGACTGTCCGTCTTGCAATGCCTCATGGGACTTGTAGTTTCACAACAGCTGGAGGGCCGCCATTTTGAGACCCCTGGTGTTAAGGCAGGTGTCCCAATACTTTTGGTAATGTAGTGTATATCTATTCCCTGAAACTCTGTTTCATACGATTTTAATGACTGACTAGTAATTCCACACCTGAATTTCATGGTCTGAATAAACACAGTTTTTGTAGAAGATGGTTTAGGATACATTACAAACTGCGCTCTCTCAACCCCATAACAACAAAACATACATGTGGATAAATAATGTCCATAAAGAGTATAATACATTTCGGTGCTGACTGCAAATAAGTCCAAAAGTGAAGATAAAACCCCAAAAATAAGCGCGTCCTTCCTCCACCAAAGGTTATAGGCGGAGCCACCGACTCGCCAGAGAGTCATGACCCCAATTACAGGAAGTCATACAGCGCCTTTGTCCTCAACTGGCACGTTATCCCGTCAGGCTCTGGAGTCCGGCTCTCTGGTGTATCCAACAAAAGGATCCGTACACATAGATAAGAAGACACCCGGATGCACAAACTCTGCATATGACTCAATCACATACAGAGAAGGAAAGAGGAGCCTCTCATAGTGTAGTCAATTAGATTTAATGAGTAACAGGATAAAAATTGCACTAACACTGAGTAAAATAGTTCAGGCATTAAAATGAAAGTGAATATGCAGATTTGCGTGCCACCAGCGCATTGAAGTGACATGTCCCAGAGGTCCCGCTTAAAGCGTTTTGTCAGCAATATTTGACGTCATCAGGGCACTGTGCCAAATGTGCTGAGGCCATACCGCTGCATTTTAAATGTACCCCTAAAACTTATTTAATTGCTGAGTTTTATAAAATTGCCTTGTGCTTATTGGCTGCTAACAGTAAAACCTGCTGTCTTTGCAGTGATGCTTTAAGCAAATCCAACTCAGAGGAAGCGCAAGACACGTGGAGTGAGGAGGATGAACTGTTCAGGTCAAGAAGTAAGTTTGGTGCTGCCTACAGGAGGAGGGCAACATTTGAGTGCCCATAGGCCACAGATCCTAAGGGCAAATTCACACAGTTCGATCCAACTCTCTAGCTGCTCTGCCCTGCTAGGGGGCAGTGTGTCTTTTTTTTCTTTCTTTCTTTCTTTCTTTCTTTTCTTTTCTTTCTTTCTTTCTTTCTTTCTTTCTTTCTTTCTTTCTTTCTTTCTTTCTTTCTTTCTTTCTTTCTTTTCTTGTACATAATCTCTACCCACCCCTCCCATCCACTGTTCATTTGTTCCTTTTTGTATTCTCTGAATGAGTTCACTGGTTACAAGACACTCTATGATTTGGGCAGGAGGAGGAGAGGAACAGGTACATTGGCTGCATGTGATGAATTGATAAAGGACAATCCGCAACTCCTTACATGCTCTTTAAACCGGTCCAAATCTATTGTATCTCCATAAAAGTACAGCAGAGGTATCTTTCAATCCTCCTTTCCTTCTGGTCTCGTTGTATCAATTTGAGGATTAAGAGGCTAATTGGAAATCTCTGTGACCAATGAAGGGGGTGGGAAGTGTTTTTTTACAAGTATATATTTTGTGCTGTTTTTGTACATTAATGTTGTGAACAAGGCCGTTGCGGCTGAAACGCGTCTACCTCTGCTGTACTTTTATGGAGATACAATAGATTTGGACTGATTTTAAAGAGCATGTATGGATTTGCGGATTGTCCTTTTATCAATTCACATTGGCAGCTGAGCAACTGCACATCCTGCACCCGATGGATCAGGAGGAGTCTCATTAACTTGGGGTAGTAACACTTTTTTTCTTTGTTTGTGGCCAGTGGCTTCATGTGACTCTGCAGCCTCAGGGTCCAGTATTGCATCCCCAGAAGCGTAGTGATGGTTATGCTCCCAGCACAAATATGTAAAGAGAAGTCCACTTGGTGGCATGCACCTCGTTGGTCTTAACCCATAATTTATTCAGCACATTTTACAAAGTAGCTGAATTTCTAGAGTTTTTAGCTTTGAATAAGAGATAAACAAGTGAATATGGTATTTGTTTCCCTGCTTTCTTTTTTTTATTTTATTTTTTTCTTAGCGGGGCCCGCACCCCTCTAATGTGTCAAGTTACTTGTCACTCCGCATTGGTCATCTGGTGCATGGTAAAGGGGTACTCTTGTTCAAGCAAAGGGACTGATCAATGGCTTCATCTGAACACTTGTTCCGGAGAGACCTTCCATACATTAAATTATTATACAGTATTTATATAGCACCGACAGTTTGCGCAGCGCTTTACAACATGAGGGCAGACAGTACAATTACAATACAAATCAATACAGGAGGGATCAGAGGGCCCGGCTCGTTGTAGCTTACAATCTAGAAGGGAGGGTCAATTGGAACAAAAGGGTAATACTGTGGGGGGATGAGCTGATGGAGAAAATGAATATACGGTTGTTGTTAGGTGTGGGTAGGATAGGCTTCTCTGAAGAGAAGGGTTTTCAGGGATCGTCTGAAAGCTAATAAAGTAGGAGATAGGCGGACAGATTGGGGTAGGGCATTCCATAGGATTGGAGAGGCTCTGGAAAAGTCCTGGAGGCGAGCCTGGGAGGAGGTGACGAGGGAGATAGAGAGCAGGAGGTCTTGAGAGGAACGAAGAGAACGAGTAGGTTGGTATTTAGAGACTAGACTAGTGATGTAGCTGGGGGCAAAATTGTGGATGGCTTTGTAGGTATTTGTTAGTATTTTGAATTTAATTCTTTAAATCGTCAGTATTTTCTACTGAAACATGATATAAAAAAAAAAAATAGGATGGAGGACAAACACATAAAACAACAAATCTGCCAGGGGTGGGAAAATGCATTCAGAAGGCTGCCAGATTTTATTTTGTTTTCTGCATTATGGCTTCTGTCGGCACAATTCTATATAACAGAAATGTTCAAATATTTTACAGATCAGAAAGCTGCAAGAGCCAACAACACAAGCACCAATGGAATTAGAAAACAGGTAAGCTGGACTGTAAGTAGCTGTCAAGCTACAGGCAACACCCAGGTGGCAAGCAGTGGCCCTGGCATACTTGGCTTTTAGAAATAATGGCTCCAATACAGAGGAAACAATTGGATAGGATGGCGATTAACCACTTAAGGACCGAAAAGGATTTGCCCCCTTCATGACCAGGCCATTTTTGCAATGCGGCACTGCGCCGCTTTAACTGACAATTGCACGGTCGTGCGACATTGTACTCAAACTAATTTATGTCCTGTTTTTCCCCACAAATAGAGATTTCTTTTGGTGGTATTTAATCACCTAATGCAGCTTTTTTTCTGCTATAAACAAAAAAAGAGCGAAGATTTTGAAAAAAAACAACACTTTTTGCTATAATAAACATCCCAAAACAAGAAAACTAAAAAAACTAATTTCATCAGTTTAGGCCGATACGTATTCTTCTACATATTTTTGGTAAAAAAAAAAAATGCAATAAGCGTATATTGATCGGTTTTCCGCAAAAGTTAAAGTGTCTACAAAATTGGGGATAGATTTATAGCATTTTTATTTTTTTACTAGTAATAGTGCCGATCTGCATGGTGTTTTTATTCTTTGTGGGACTGCGACATTGCGACGGACAGATTGGACACTTTTGGGACCAGGGGCATTTATACAGCGATCGGAGCTAAAAATAGGCACTGATTACTGTATAAATGTCACTTGCAGGGAAGGGGTTAACACTAGGGTGCGATGAAGGGGTTAAGTTTTCCCTGGGAGGTGCTTCTAACTGGGGGGGGGGGTGGGTATAGTGACTGGAGGAGGAGAGAGATCGCTGTACCTGATCACTAGGAACAGACGATCTCTCTCTACTCCCCTGTCAGAACGGGGATCTGTTTGTTTACATAGGCAGATCCCCCGTTCTGGCTCTCTATGGAGCGATCGCGTGTGGCTGGCGGACATCGTGGCCACGCGCATCGGCTCCGGCGTCGCACCCCCTATCGATCTTAAAGTGTCTGGCGTACACCTACGGCGATTCGCACAGCCGTGCCAACCTGCCGCAGTATGACGGAGGCTGGTCGGCAAGCGGTTAAAGGTCCAAGGGGAGGCCAGCAGTCTGACAACACTTAAGACCCCCTACCCCGTCCCCTCTGTATTGACATGGTCATGAATGTGAAGCCTGGAACACACTAATAGTTATTTCTTTCGATTTAACCCTGAAGGAAAAAAAACTGATGCCTCTGATCGGAGCCGCTGTACAAACAATTTGACGGGCGATCTCCTTCGCTGAGCTATTGTGTTCTGACAGTCAGCGCTCTCCACTATTGGCTGAGAGTTCTGATTGGGAGCCGGTCGGCTGCTGGTGTTCCAGCATGCTTATCTGAAAGAAGCCGGCCAAGCATCCGGCTCCAGTCAGACCGGCTGCCATACAGATGGGGCACATGTCTGATGGTTGTTATTGAACTGGCTGATTCCGCCCAACCTTGGGCCCGCGTGTACTAGGCTTTACAATTTCCTGTCCCTGTGTATGATCCTGGTGCCAGTCTGTGGCCCTATGAAGGTGTAGATCCTTAAATGTTGATCCTGCCAGTATTGGTGGTGCCAAAGCTGGTTGTCCATGGTGTGCGTGTGTGTGCGTGTGTGTGCGTGTGTGTGCGTGTGTGTGCGTGTGTGTGCGTGTGTGTGTGTGTGTGTGTGTGTGTGTGTTCGTTAGTTTTTTTTCTCACCCAGCACCATATCCCCCCCAGTCGCAGAATATGCAGTTCACTGGCCACAGCTGACCCCCCCCCCCCCCCCGAGCTGCATCTCAAACAGTATTGAAGCCATAGCATCTTCATAATTCACATGTGTCAAAGACCAGGCCCGTGGGCAGAATCTGGAGACCACCAGGCCATTTTTTTGTGGTCCTTGCACCCAGGGATTTTTGTTTTTCAGCTGAAACGTGGCAGCATTCTGTTCTACCACTTCCAGCTTACACCCTCCTCTCGCTGCTTACCATTGCCACTTGTAAACACAGAAAAGACAGATAGATGAGGGCTGTGGAGGGAGATATGTGTAGGGGTGGGAAATGGGAGAGAATGGTGAGATGTGGGCAGCTGAAATCTCTGTACGTAGGGCACCCCTGGGCCCTGCATTCTGCGCGTAGGGCACCCCTGGGCCCTGCATTCTGCGCGTAGGGCACCCCTGGGCCCTGCATTCTGCGCGTAGGGCACCCCTGGGCCCTGCATTCTGCACGTAGGGCATCCCTAAACTCCACACACAATGCACTCCTGGTATTTTCTGCCCCTTTAGGATCCTCCCACTGTGCAATTTGGCCTCATCCACCGTTTGATGCAGTTCAGTGAAGGGGCGTGGTTGAGTTCCTGCTCCTCCTATTCCCTGAAAGAAAAAAGCCCTGAATAAATTTATATAATCTTACAGATGCAACCCTTTGAGGGCAACCAAAATGCTGATGCCGCCCGCCATGAAATTTGAATTTGACACCCCTGGCATAATTCATCAACTAGCATAAGGAGAGCAGAAAAGGAGAGTTCAGCGATTGGCAGCCTCAATTCTTCTGTAATGAGATTCCCTTTAGATATATTGACATTCAGTTACACTACATATAGGGTTTTTGTTTGCAAAAATGCTACAATATTATACCCTTCATATGTACATCAAACTTTTTGTTGTCTTTCAGAAATGGACTATAGAGGAATCGGAATGGATTAAACTCGGAGTGCAGGAACTGGGTGAAGGCAACTGGGCAAAAATACTGAAAAAATTCCCTTTCCATAACCGGACTGGTGTTATGATTAAAGACAGGTGGAGGACAATGAAAAAACTCTCTATTGTATAATACGCCCAGCCCAATTCCTACCCAATTTTATGGCGTCATTTTGTAACCGAGGAAGAGATGCCTGAGCTATTGAACACGGCGGACAGATATTCACCGGCCTTTTCTTTATCCTGATTTTGGCCTTCGGAGCAACCAATGCAATTTTCAGTTTAACATTTTTATAGAATATCGTCTCCCAAGTGACTGCAGGATATGATGGTTTTGGGGCTTGGTGTCCTTTAGGAATAGTCACCTGTGTGCCGGGGACACACATCCTGGTGGGGGGGGGGGGTCATACTTCAGTCCATTCTTTATACACTTTTCATAGTTTTTTCACACATTGATGCGTAAGTTGCGGTCTCAAAAAATCGATTTTCTTTTGGATTCGCATATCTCACCTGTCAAGACCCTACGTCGTATGGAGACGGACCCTACGTCGTGGGGTCCAGCAGGGCAGACCCCCTACGTCGTGGGGTCCAGCAGGGCAGACCCCCTACGTCGTGGGGTCCAGCAGGGCAGACCCCCCTACGTCGTGGGGTCCAGCAGGGCAGACCCCCCTACGTCGTGGGGTCCAGCAGGGCAGACCCCCTACGTCGTGGGGTCCAGCAGGGCAGACCCCCCTACGTCGTGGGGTCCAGCAGGGCAGACCCCCCTACGTCGTGGGGTCCAGCAGGGCAGACCCCCCTACGTCGTGGGGTCCGGCAGGGCGGACCCCCTACGTTGTATGAAAAGGAAAACTCATTATGAAAAAAACTCAAACTAATTATTTGTGGAAGGTCTATGCATTTAGTGCCAAAATTGAATTCAGTGAGGTTGTTTGCTTAGGGATGTGGAAGCCGCTGTTGCTCACTTGTTTATTTAAAGAAGTCTTAAGGCCCCTTTCACGCTGGGGCGGTTTGCAGGCGCTATTGCGCTAAAAATAGCGCCTGCAAACCGACCCGAAACAGCTTTCGGGCTTTCACACTGAAGCGGTGCGCTTGCAGGACGCTGAAAAATGTCCTGCAAGCCACATCTTTGGTGCGCTGTAGGAGCGGTATATTTACCGCTCTTATAGCGCCCCTTCCCATTGAAAACAATGGGGCAGCGCTCCGAACCCGCCCGCAAAACGCCGCTGCAGCGGCGGTTTGCGGGCGGTATTAACCCTTTTTCGGCCGCTCGCGGGGGGTAAAACTGCCCCGCTATCGGCCGAAATGCGCCGCTAAAACGACGGTAATGCGGCGCTAAATATAGCGCCGCTTTACCGCCAGCGCCCCCAACGCCCCAGTGTGAAACCAGCCTAACAAAACACTTTGACATCATAGCGCTAAGGCTGCATTCACACCTGAGCGTAGCATTTTCAGGCAGAAAATTGTGCGTTTTTGCTGTGTTTTTTTTTTTTACTGTGATTTCGCAGCGTTTTGCCGCGATTTTGTGCAGGGCAAAAGGTCACCAATGTGACCACCAATTATTCTCCATTGAGAATAATGGATTTTTTCCCCTCTGGCGTTTTTGTAGCTTCAGGCCTCAAGCTACAAAACGCTCAGGTGTGAATGCAGCCTTAGGCCCCTTTCACACTGGGGCGGGAGCCGCGGTTACGGTAAAGCAGCGATATATTTAGCGCTGCTTTACCGTCGTTTTGCCCGCGTGATTCGGCCGATCGCGGTGCGGTTTTACCCCCCACGAGCGGCCGAAAAAGGGTTAAAATCCCCAGCAGAGCGCAGCCTTTGCGGCGGTATTACCGCGTGTCCCATTCAAATCAATGGGAAGGAGCGGTATAGGAGCGGTAAATACACGGCTCCTATCCCGCTCCAAAGATGCTGCTAGCAGGACTTTTTTTGCCGTCCTGCTAGCGCACCGCTCCAGTGTGAAAGCCCTCCGGCTTTTACACTGGAGTGAATGGGGCCGTTTTTTTCAGGCGGTATACAGGCGCTATTTTTAGCGCTGTACCGCCTGAAAACCGCCACAGTGTGAAAGGGGCCTTAGGGATTCTTGAGAAACGGAATGGACTGTGGTGGATGGTGACCATTAGCTCTCTCCCAAGACAGGAATGTATTGCCAATGCTGCCCTCTGGAGGTTGGGGAAATCTTGAATAACACAAAGAAAACAGAAGGGCGCACAGGCCCTAGTGCATTACCGTCAACACTTTGTTAGAATATAAAAACGGACGAGCACAAACTTACAAGAGCCAAGGTATACCAGTGTTGTATAAAACCCAGGAGACAGAATGGTATTCCAGAAGATGCAACTCGCAAGGTCCTGACACGAGTCGCACCACTGCTGAGGTGTTTCGAGGAACATGCCCTCTTCTTTAGAGGCAACCAAAGCAACTACTCTGAAGAAGAGAGCTTGCTCCTCGAAACACGTCAGCGGTAGTTTGTCTCCTGGGCTTTTTACACTGTTGTACCTTTGGTTCATGTAAGTACTCGCCTGTTTTTATATTCTAACAAAGTGTTGACGGCAATGCACTAGGCCTGTGCGCCCGTTTTTTTTTTTTTTGTTTGCGTTTTTTATTTTTTAAAGAAGTGCCTGTTCCATTCTTATACTTACTGAGTTAATGGCCCGAAAGAAGAATGAACCATATCCAGTCCACCAACACCCGATACAGGCATGATGGTTCAGGTCAGTAGCTCGCCAAGTAGTAGAGGAAGGTTGGGAATGATGGCCGTATGGAATGAACTGTCCAAGATAAATGAGCTCCTATATTTGTACCTAGACAGGTTTCCTTTATGGTCATTGTTGAAAATCTGCCCACAGTGTAATATAAAAAAAATATATATATTTTTTTTATTAACAGTATTCTTTCTTTTATTTTTATTGTTGTTATTTTCATTTCATTTGTCCATTTATTATTGTCTTGTCCACTTTTAATACAGAAGTTTGTGTCAGTTGTTTATTAATCAATAAACTGCAGGAGTTTATTGTACAGGAATAGATGTGTGAGTGGCTGTTGGAAAAGTGACACTAGTGCCAAGTGAATGAAATCAAGGAGTGAAATAAATATGGATCAAAACCAAGACTGAGTGAAAATAAATAAATAGGCGTATAAATATGGATGAATTAATAAATATGAGGAAGTCCCAGAATGAATAAATAAATGAAATACAAGTCCAATAAAATATATAATTTTGGACTTATATTTTATTTATTCATTCTGGGACTTCCTCATATTTATTAATTCATCCATATTTATACGCCTATTTATTTATTTTCACTCAGTCTTGGTTTTGATCCATATTTATTTCACTTACTTGGCACTAGTGTCACTTATATTTTGGTCATTTAATTTTTATGACATTTTTGACACATATTTATGCACTTGGCACTTTAACCACTTCAATACAGGGCTTTTAAACACCCTTCCTTACCAGAGCACTTTTTGCGATTCGGCACTGCGTCGCTTTAACTGACAATTGCGCGGTCGTGCGACGTTACACCCAAACAAAATTGACGTCCTTTTTTTCCCACAAATAGAGCTTTCTTTTGGTGGTATTTGATTGCCCCTGCGGTTTTTATTTTTTGCGCTATAAACAAAAGAAGAGCGACAATTTTGAAAAAAAAACACAATATTTTTTACTTTTTATCTATCCCATTTTTTTTTTTTAAAAAAAACTATTTTTTTTTTTTCAGTTTAGGCCGATACGTATTCTTCTACATATTTTTGGTAAAAAAAATCGCAATAAGCGTATATTGATCGGTTTGCGCAAAAGTTATAGCGTCTACAAAATGGGGGATAGATTTATTGAATTTTATTTATTTATTTTTTTTTACTAGTAATGGCGGCGATCTGCGTTTTTTTTTTTTCTTTTCGTGACTGCGACATTGCGGCGGACACTTCGGACACTTGACACATTTTTGGAACCATTCACATTTACACAGCGATCGTTGCTATAAAATTGCATTGATTACTGTGTAAATGTGACTGGCATGGAAGGGGTTAACACTAGGGGGCGCTGCAGGGGTTAATGTGTTCCCTATAGGAGTGATTCTAACTGTGGGGGGAGGGGACTCAAGGGGAGGAGACCGATCATGTGTTCCTCCGTACTGGGATCACATGATCGGTCTCCTCCCCGCTGACAGGACGTGGAGCTGTGTGTTTACACCCCATCATTACACACACAGCTCCACGGTCCCGTTGTTTTAACGGGCAATCGCGGGTGCCCGGCGGACATCGCGGCCGCCGGGCACTCGCACCGGGTCCCGAGCGATGGCCGCGCGCCCCCCCCAGGCGGCCGGGAATGCGAGGACGTCATATGACGCCCACCCAGGATGGGCGTCATATGACAATGAAGCGGTATTGAAGTGGTTAAATCTTGGACGTTTGTCACTATTTATTTGTGTTTATTATATTGTGCTTTTTTTTTTTTTTGATTTGATTTATTACCAGCGCCACCTGCTGGAATTCTTTATTATTAGACTTCTGTTATTACCTGCGGGTTTGCTTTCTGAAAGCACACCAAAACTCCTGAATACAGGAGTTCAATATAATTTAGAGGATTTTCTGCTGTATTTGTACACATCCCTATGTTGCAATATTTAAAGGTAAAGAATGCGGGAGCTTTGATGCATTTTCAGAAAGTGCACCACACCTGCAGCATATAATAGAATTCTATGGCAAAGTGCAGCTCACCCGCAGGAAAGCCTAATGCTGGCCATACACTATACGAAAAATCGGCCAAACCCAATTTTGAAAAACGAACGTTCGGCCACGAGCGCAAATGATGGTGCCATCATGTAATGACCGATAAATCGTTCAGTGGACATGAATAAATACATTTTATGTTAGTTTTTTTACATATACCTAGTGCAGACAGGTCGGACGGGAAACACATTAACCTTTCAATTTATCGTTCGTTCGGCTGAAAATTTCCAAACTTGTCCTTCGTTTTTTCGGCTCAAAAACGTCCAAACGATTATCGATTTTGTGCCCATTAACTGGCCGGAAAAACGAACAAACTGTCTAATGACCGAATTTTGGCAGATTTTTTTTGTATAGTGTATGGCCAGCATTAGACTTGGGCGAGCCCCTTTCAGACAATCGGATCGATCAGGTCCACCTGTCAGTTTATTAGGCGGATGACCCTCCATTCACCTCCTATGGAGCGGCAAATTTAAAAAGACGTTTAAAAAAAAAAAAAAAAAAAAATAAACAGAAGGGGATCCGTCCTTTTCCATCTGGGTAGATTGGGGCCCATAGAGTAGAGCGGGCTGTGTATGCAGAGCGGACCTGTCGTCATCCACCCCCCTCCACTCATTGTGGCCCGTGACCGGTTACCAAGTCTCTAAAGTGGCCCTCGCTTTTCCAAAGGTTGGGCACCGCTGGACTAAAGTCCTATAAAATTATATGATTTTATACGGCCTTTCCTACATTTTTATCCTATCCTGTATGCAGCCTTTCTCCACCTTTTCACTCCAGAGGAATCCTTGTAATAGTTTTCAGGTCTCAGGGAACCCCTTCTGAAACCTTTCTATCTACAGGTCTTAAAGTGGATGTAAACCCAATGTCCTCCTTTTTAACCCCTTCACATCCCACCCATAGTCATATGACGCCCACAAGGTGGATCTCCCATCCTGGCGATGTCTGCCGGGCACCCGCGGTTGCCCGTTAAAACAGCGGGACCGTGGAGCTGTGTGTGTAAACACACAGCTCCACGTCCTGTCAGTGGCGAGGAGACCGATCATGTGTTCCCAGTACGGAGGAACACCGATCGGTCTCCTCCCCTTGTGAGTCCCCTCCCCCCACAGTTAGAATCACTACCTTAGGGAACATATTAACCCCTGCAGCGCCCCCTAGTGTTAACCCCTTCCCTGCCAGTCACATTTACACAGTAATCAATGCAATTTTTATAGCAACGATCGCTGTGTAAATGTGAATGGTCCCAAAAATGTGTCCAAAGTGTCCGCCGCAATGTCGCAGTCACAAAAAAAAAAAATCGCAGATCGCCGCCATTACTAGTAAAAAAAAAAAAATGCAATAAATCTATCCCCTATTTTGTAGACGCTATAACTTTTGCGCAAACCGATCAATATATATATATATATATATATAAAGAATACGTATCGGCCTAAACTGAGTAAAAAAAATCGTTTTTTTTTTTTTTTAAAAATGGGATATTTATTATAGCAAAAAGTAAAAAATATTTTTTTTTTTTTTTTTTAAATTGTCGCTCTTCTTTTGTTTAAAGCGCAAAAAATAAAAACCGCAGAGGTGATCAAATACCACCAAAAGAAAGCTCTATTTGTGGGAAAAAAAAGGACGTCAATTTTGTTTGGGTGTAACGTCGCACGACCACACAATTTTTAGTTAAAGCGACGCAGTGCCGAATCGGCTAAACTACTGCCATTGGGGTTATCTATAAGGATATACACGCCTCCTGCATGTATCTTTACCTGTCAAATGTCTCCCCTCTGTCTGTTATGAGACCCACAAAACTGCAGATTCTGTGGGTGGGTCTGTTGTCTGGAGCTCGTGGGTGGAGTTGTGATGTCAGTAGACTCCCGCCCACCTCTACACTCCCCTTGTCAATATGCATTGTCTCCTGTGTATTTCTTACACTGAACATCTGCTATGCTTACTTTCATCCAGTGAAAAGACAGGGAAATAACCACATGACTTCAGCATGCCCAATTATGCTGAGGTGTGGAACATCCAATCCTGGCAGAGCAGCAGAAGAAAGGAGTGGGAAGGAATTAAAAAATAATGCATGTCTCTTAGGCTAGAGCACTAGATATGTAAATCACCTGTCACTCACAGCAAGGGGGAGGATTTGACCAAGTTTTTCTCTGTTTGTCAAGATTTATCTCACTGAACAATAAAAGCGGATTGCTCAGAGCTGGATTAACTCTTTGCGGCAAGACTGGGCTCAAATGATAGGAAATCTTATACTCGAAAAAAAGTAAAATTGGGGTTTACATCCACTTTAAGTCTTGATAAATGAGATAGTGGTACACCCAGAGTATCTGAGTATCTGACAGCTACACGTCCTGTCAGCGGAGAGGAGACCGATCATGTGATCCCAGTACGGAGGAACACATGATCGGTCTTCTCCCCTTGAGTCCCCTCCCCCCACAGTTAGAATCACTCCTATAGGGAACACATTAACCCCTGCAGTGCCCCTAGTGTTAACCCCTTCCCTGCCAGTCACATTTACACAGTAATAACTGCAATTAAGCGGTTAAAGTGATTTCTAGCAAAAAAAAAAAGTTGATTTTTTTTTTTTCTTTTTTTTTTTTTTTACATGTAGGAGGCTCGGGCACGAAGTGGTAAAAAAAAAAAATTAAATATGACATCTGAACTCCTTTTTTTTTAACACATTTATTACTCAGGTTTTAGTAAATACATTTCCTCACACTTTAGGTATACTTCTTGCTCTAAGCCGTCTCATTGCTGAGTGTTGGCTGGGTGGTGCTGCCCCTCTCTGGTTAATGATTGCTGAGGTCGGCTCTGGGCTCCAGCAGTCGGTCGTCTCTCTTTCTCGCCCCGCACACATCATGCTCCTCGCAGTCTTTCTCCTCTTGTCCCTTTTTCTCCAAGGTTTGCCGCAGAAGACCGAGCCTCTGAGCAGCGCCAACTCCCAGCCCTTATTCCGCGGAGCGGATCGCTACGACTTTGCCGTCTTGGTGGGACCGGCGGGCTCGGAATGCTTCTACCATTTTGCCCATCAAAGCAGCTATTTCTACTTTGGATATGAGGTAAGTGAATGTCTCCAGTATTCTGGATGTAACATCTGCTTTTGTACATCACTTATTTTGATAGGATTTCCTATCTTTTGTATCATTCGGCCTCAGGCACTTCTCTCCACATATGGTGCGACCATATAACCTGTGACCAGATGTGCGTTCCCACTGGTGCTTGTCCTCTTATCCAGTCTACCGGGGTCTTTGTCTAAGGCCCCTTTCTCACTGGGGCGGGGAGCCGCGGTGACGGTAAAGCAGCGCTATATTTAGCGCTGTTTTACCGTCGTTTTAACCGCGGTATTCGGCCGCTCGCGGTGCGGTTTTACCCCCCGCGAGCGGCCGAAAAAGGGTTAAACACCCCCGCAGAGCGCCGCCGTAGCGGCGCTTTGCGGCGAAATTGCCGCGGTTTTACCGCGGTTTCCTATTGAAATCAATGGGAAGGAGCGGTGAACACACGGCTTCTATACCGCTCCAAAGATGCTGCTAGCAGGACTTTTTTTGCTGTCCTGCTAGCGCACCGCTCCAGTGTGAAAGCCCGCCAGCTTTCACACTGGAGTTAAAGGGGCCGGAATTTTTCATGCGGTGAACAGGCGCTATTTTTAGCGCTGTACCGCATGAAAAACGCCCCGATGTGAAAGGGGCCTAAATCAAGTCACTGACTTTTAGCCGCTAGCGTTACACTTATGGCAAGATACTTGCACCATCACCGGTCAATTGGGTATGAATTCTAAGTGACGTTGTGTACATGGAGCTCCTATTGGCATTGGATCACAGTAGACCCACATTGGTCAAATCCATTTGGCCTTATTAGATAGCCTATGGTGCAGCCATTCTCAACCAGGGTTCCTTCAGAGGTGGCAAGGGGCTTCTTGAGCCGTGGCTAACTGACCTCCCATGTGATGGCGCCTGCATAGTTCCAGGTCCAACACCTCTCTCTGCAGAACCAGAGCTATAACTGTAATGCCGCGTACACACGATCGGAAATTCTCGTCGGAAAAAACTGACGGTTTTTCCAACGGAATTCCGCTCAAACTGTGTTGCCTACACACGGTCACACCAAATTCCGATGGTCTGTAACACAGCGGCATAAAACACGTTCGACAGCACTCTAAAAGGGAAGTTTAATGTTTCCGAGCATGCGTCGGAATTTTGCGTGTCGGAATTGCATACACACGATCGGAAAATCCGATTAGAAAGGTTTTCCGTCGGAAAAATTGAGAACAGGTTCTCAATCCAAAGTCCTTCAGAAATTCCGACAGAAAAAGACCGATGGGCGTATACACGGTTGGAAAATCCAATGAAAAGCTCCCGTCGGACTGTTTCCATCGGAAATTCCGACCGTGTGTACGCCGCATTAGGGTGAACATTCTTCCCACTGACCACCACCAATGGAAGGAACTTTTTCCCATAGACCACCAATGGACTAATTTTAGCTGGGGTTCCATGAGACCAAAGGTTTATTGCAAGGGTTCTTTTAGGGGTAAAAAGGGCTGCCATAGAAGTTTCACAAAGCCATTGTTAACCAGGGTTCCTCCAGAGGTGGCGAGGGACTTCTTGAGCTGTGGCTCCATCATTGGTGTCATTTTATAGGAATTGTGCCCCATCGTTGGTGTCATTGGGAGGAATTGGGTCCCATTTTTGGTGTCATTCAGAGGAGTTGTTCCCCATTGTTGGTGTCAGTGGGAGGAGATGTGCCAGATCATGGGTGTCATCGGGTCCCATAGTTGGTGTCATTGGTAGGAACTTTGCCCCTTTGTTGGTGTCAGTGCCCCAAGGGCCTGATAAAAGCAAGCAAAGATCGGCACTGTGGAGACCCCTGATCTAGAGCATCCAGATTTTCTTCTTCTGGTTGTCTGGACTCTACAGTTGTGTTTTGATCGCAATGTGACAAGAGCCCCGGTGATATGGCTTTCATCAGTCTCTTTTCTATGACACGACACGTGTCGGGCGAGAGGTCTGGAAGTGTAAAGGAGGGAGAAACCTTTTCTGTAGAAGTTTGTGATGACGATGATATTGCTGGGAACACAACATCTGCTGCCAACCCAAATTTCCTTATCACCTCCTGCAACAGCAGCAACAAGGTGACCTCCTCCTCCTCCTCCTCCTCCTCCTCCTCCTCCTCCTCCTCCTCCCTCCTCCTCCTCCCTCCTCCCTCCTCCCTCCTCCCTCCTCCCTCCTCCCTCCTCCCTCCTCCTCCTCCTCCTCCCTCCTCCTCCTCCCTCCTCCTCCTCCCTCCTCCTCCTCCCCCTCCTCCTCCTCCTCCTCCTCCTCCTCCTCCTGTCCCCCAGAACAAATACAGGCCGGGGCTACCAAGATAACTAGTCAGGGTTTCTTTATTATGAGCGACACTTACAATAGAGGCTTTTTTATGTAATACTGGAAGGTCTTCAATTGCCTTTTAAAGGTCTCCTTCCATTTTATTACACAGAACTTCATTTCTGAACTTGTTTTGGTGTCTTTGTATGTATAGATTGTTACCGACATGTGGGGGAAATTTCATATCAATAATCACCTTTTTACCAATTATATTCACTGAGAAAAATTGTGAGCCGCTCAATACTTATTTCACCCGCTGTATATATTAACCACTTCAGCCCCGGACCGATTGGCAGCCAAAAGACCAGGCCCCTTTTTGCGATTCGGCACTGTGTCGCTTTAACTGACAATTGCGCGGTCATGCGACGTGGCTCCCAAACAAAATTGGCGTCCTTTTTTTCCCACAAATAGAGCTTTCTTTTGGTGGTATTTGATCGCCCCTGCGTTTTTTTATTTTTTGCGCTATAAACAAAAATAGAGCGACAATTTTGAAAAAAATGCAACATTTTTTTCTTTTTGCTATAATAAATATCCCCAAAAAATATATAAAAAATTTTTTTTTTTTCCTCAGTTTAGGCCGATACGTATTCTTCTACATATTTTTGGTAAAAAAAATCACAATTAGCGATTATTGACTGGTTTGCGCAAAAGTTATAGCGTTTACAAAATAGGGGATAGTTTTATAGCATTTTTATTAATATTTTTTTTTTTTTACTAGTAATGGCGGCGATCAGCGATTTTTATTGTGACTGCGACATTATGGCGGACACATCGGACACATTTTTGGGACCATTATCATTTATACAGCAATCAATGCTATTTAAATGCATTGATTCCTGTATAAATTACACTGGCAGTGAAAGAGTTAACCACTAGGGGGAGGGGAGGGGTTATGGGCTGTGACGTGTTGTGTGTTTTTTTACATTAGGGGGCGGGGCTGACGTCTGACGTCATTGAACGGCTTTCCCGATGACAGGGAACAGCCGATCAGTGACAGTCAGTGTAGGAAGCGCGGGGAGAGGTTTGTTTACACAGACCTCTCCCCGTTCTTCAGCTCTGTGACCCGATCGTGGGACACCAGCGGCGATCGGGTCCGCTGGTCCCGCGGCCGCGACCCACGGCCAGGCAATTAAAGGGCCATGTACCCGTACGTGATTTTGCCTGGCCGTGCCATTCTGCTGACGTATATATGCAGTGGGCGGTCGGGAAGCGGTTAATATACAAAGCGATAGAACAGGGCGGTGCCACATTGATACAAGATGGTAATAATAAGATAATACTTGTGTACGGTGCCAGCTAGACTCGGTGTTCTGCCTTCCTGCAGGTCCAATGGACATCTGGAGTCATGCAGGACAAGATGGTGTCGGCGTCAGTCCACAACCCGCAGGGATTTCTGATCGAGACCTCGAATGACGAACGCGGACAAATCAACTTCATGACCAAGGAGACGGGTAAGAGGAGGAGGAGTTGTTGTTTTTCCATAGAAAAGAAATGAATCTGGAGGCACCCATCTTGTGCTCGGCGACACTCAAAGAATGATATACAGTATATACTCGAGTATAAGCCGAGTTTTTCAGCACATTTTTTTTTGTGCTGAAAATTCCCCCCTCGGCTTATACTCGAGTCATGCACTATTCTGCAGCAGAGTGCCATTTTCCGACCCAACTTTGGGGCCCCGTATCTCGGGGCCACTTGACGCTAGGAACCCCAATTTTGGTATGCAAACCAAGTGGAACCAACACTACAACATATCCAAATTTGGAACCAAGTGGCCCCGAGATACGGGGCCCCAAAGTCAGTCAATTGTGTCCATCTGCAGCAATTTAATTTCGGGACCCTTTGGGTCCAGAGATCCCAAATTTTGGCTGCAGCTAGGGGGGCACCTAGGAACCCTTTTCGAAGCACGTAATTAGAGCCAGAGTCTATAATGGGCTTCAAAAAAGGGTGGGCTCAGTGCGCAGTTCTCTATTCCTATTTTCACACTGATCAGGGCCAATCAGAAAGCGGAATCGTCACCCCGGCGATTGGCCAAAAGGAGATCTGATCTGATTGGCTGCCAGGAGGAGGGAAGAGAGGCTGTAGAACCAAAACCTACCCGGAGAGAAGCTGCTGCCCGAGAGATGGGGGTAAATGCTGCCCCTGACTTACTGACTGACTGAGGGGGGGGGGGTGGGGGCATCAGCGCTGTCCGTGACCTTACTGTGGGCGGGGGGGGGGGGGGGTTTGAGCGTCAGTGGGTGTTTTATTTTTATTTTTTTTGGGGGGGGAGGGTGGAATGGAGAGAGATTGCCAGGAGGGGGGGGTGGGTCAAGAGGGCCAATGAGAGCTGCAGAGCTGGAGGTGTGCCTCTGTGTGAATCCAGGAAGTGAACAGGCAGCAGCTTCAGCTGCCCACAGTTAAAATAGCTGCAGCCAGACTCAGTGGAGGGAGATTTCTGCAGCATATTTGGCAAGTACAGAATCGCAGTATATATAAAATAATATGCAATGCAAAGTGGTTGGAGGGAAGCTTCAGAATGGCAAAGATGTTTTTATTACAAATTATGTGAGCAGACTGCAATTCTTTTAAGATACATTGAGGATTGGACATAAGAGCTGCGCATGATGTCATAAGCCTAGACTAATGACCAGACAGGAAACAGGATGTGGGCTGTATAAGGGATTTACTGGCAGAAAAAAAATGTTTTACTATCCAAAGGTAAAACAACAAGAAGGGCAGAAGATTTATTAGATGGAAAGATGAAAAAATGACTGAAGTTCCGCTTAAGTTTTGACATATCGCATCCTCTCTTAGACTTTTTAACTCAATCAGTTCTCTGTTATGTATACCGTAGTGTATCAGAGGATTGTATTACATAAGATGCAGCACAAGGTGGGATTCCACCTCTAATGATTGGACAATGAAATGTTTTCTCTCTGCTTCTTCTTCTCAGGATTCTATCAGTTGTGTGTTAATAACTGGCAGAACCACTTTGGCTCCGCCCAGGTGTACCTGAACTTTGGGGTGTTCCATGATGGGGAGGGCGCTGAGCACGCCCCTGAAAACCACCATCAAAAGTTAAACGACACCTTGGCCACCATTGAGGTGAGTTCTGCCTTCCCTGCTCTACAGCGGAGTTCTCTTTTTTTTTTTTTAACTACTTGCCTACCGGGCACTTTCACCCCCTTCCTGCCCAGGCCAGTTTTTACACAGTCATGTAACGCTGCACTCCTATGACATTTTTCACACACTACAGCTTTCTTTTTGGGGTTTAAGGACCACTGGGGATTTTTTTTTACTTTATAAGAAACATAAGACTGAAAATTTTGAAAAAAATAAAAACAATTTTCATAGTTTGTTAGAAAATGTTGTAAACAGGTAATTTTTCTCCTTCACTGAGGGGGTGGGCACTGATGATGAGGCTGCGCTGATGGGTGGGCACTGATGGGGCGGCACTGATGGGGGCGTGACGGGTGGGCGGCACTGATGGGGGCGTCACGGGTGGGCGGCACTGATGGGGGGCGTCACGGGTGGGCGGCACTGATGGGGGCGTCACGGGTGGGCGGCACTGATGGGGGCGTCACGGGTGGGTGGGGCGTCACTGATGGGGCGGCACGGGTGGGGCGGCACGGGTGGGGCGGCACGGGTGGGGCGTCACGGGTGGGGCGTCACGGGTGGGGCGGCACGGGTGGGGCGTCACGGGTGGGGCGTCACGGGTGGGGCGTCACGGGTGGGGCGTCACGGGTGGGGCGTCACGGGTGGGGCGTCACGGGTGGGGCGTCACTGATTTGCATCAGTTTAGTGATTGATCACTGTGTGGGACGGATGTCCCTGTAACAGAAGTTGGTTACCGGCTTTCTTCCTTTTCTCTTCTTGCTGCCAGCTTGAGGAGAAGAAAAAAAAAAAGCCAATAACCGGCTTCTGTTTACTTCTGTGATCAGCTGGTAAAGGGCTGTGAGGTGATCGGCCCTTTTCTCTGTTCTGTGATCAGCCGAAGGACTTGCTGATCACAGAGCGTGTTGTTGGGGGGGGGGGGGGTGCAGGAGATCACGGGAGGACGTCTATTGACCCCCCTCCCCCCAGCACTGGAATATCTTCATTGTACGGCCCCCGGGCTCCTGACTTCCAATCTTCTTCTCTTTCCAGGCGAGCTCTCAGGTGGTTTTGGGTCGCATCCTCCACATGTGGCGTTATTATACTTTTGCCCGCATGAGAAGAGGCTCCGATTACTACAAACTGATGTCCAACTACCACTATGTGAACTGGTGGTCGGCGGGGACCAGCGTCCTCATCGTGGTCTGCGGGGTTCTTCAGCTCTACTTCTTGAAGCGTCTGTTCAATGTAAAGACCACCACAGAGACGCAGAAGCCGCGGTGCTGACCGGACGCCGCGCTCAGACACAACGCAATCTGGGAGCTCCGACCCTCCGATCTCGTCCCAACAAACGTCATCAGTAATCCGGAGCCGATTCATATCAGCGCAGAGTCATGGAGGGTCCATGGGAGATTCTTCTACATGCTGGAAAATCCGAGTGAAGGTCCTCCGTGCCCCATTACCACACGCCGCGCCCACGATCAAAATCATTGATCTGCTCTAAGCTGTGCCTTTTCCCATGAAACTGATTATTACTAATAAACATATTTTATAAACTGGGCTGTTTTTTTACGTTTATTTTTTTTTAGAGAAGTTTTTGTTTTTTTTACATTTGACGAGCCAAAATTTGAGATCTTCTTCCAAAACAAATCCCTAAAGGAGCCTCTAAGACTGCAGAGCTGACATTTCTATTCTTCATTCTGTATCTGACTAGTCATTGATACTATAAAATGCGTATATTTGCTGTCCCATATTTTCAGGCACATGTTGCACAGAAAGGTTTTGTTTCTCCCCTCCTTACACTTTTGTCTATTTGTTATATCAGGCAAGTGTAGATAAGTACCCCCTTGATGGAAGTGCTGATACTAAAGTCTTTACAATAGAATCTGATAGATTATACACTATATTACCAAAAGTATTGGGACGCCTGCCTTTACATGAACTTTAATGGCACCCCAGTCTTAGTCTGGAGGGTTCAATATTGAGTTGGCTCACTTTTTGCAGCTATAACAGCTTCACGTCTTCTGGGAAGGCCGTCCACAAGATTTAGGAGGGTGTCTATGGGAATGTTTGACCATTCTTCTAGAAGCCCATTTGTGAGGTCAGGCACTGATGTTGGATGAGAAGGCCTGGCTGGCCGTCTCCGCTCTAATTCATCCCAAAGGTGCTCTATGGGGTTGAGGTGAGGTCAGACAAGTTCCTACACACAACCACCCTCCCCCCCTCCATGTCTTTATGGAACTTGCTTTGTGCACCGGTGTGCAGTCATGTTGGAACTGGTCCCCCACCAACACTCCTCCTCTCTGTCCCCCCCCCCCCCCCCCCCCCCCCCCCCCCCAAGTGCAGCAGCTTGTTATGGAGGCCCCCAAGCCACTGCTCTGTGTGACCATTTGGCTTGTTCCCACTCTCTCATCATAGGCTTACTGGCTCCAGCTGCTATCTCAGCCAATGAGGGCGACCAAAGGCTCCCATGCACACTGCTAGATCATGATGTGGGGCTCAGGTAAGTGTTTTTTTTTTTAGGGAGGGAGATCTGCTGCACACAGGTTTTGTTTTTTTACTTTCATGCATAGAATGTATGGAGGTAAAAACCTTCAGCCTTTACAACCACTTTATTGTTGTAGACGGGGAGATCCCGCTTGTAAAGATCAACTGTGAAAACCAGGGTTTCACCGATAACACTTTTTTTTTATTAAGACCGAGTACCGATACTTTTTTTTTTTTCCCTTTTCCAAGTACTTGCCGATACTTTTTTTTTTAAATGTCAAAGTGACGGTTTTCAAAGCACAATACAGACTAACAATATCTTTTTTTATAATTATGAAGACTGATGGCCACTGATTTGTGGCAATGATGGGTGGCACTTACTGATGGGCACTGATAGGTAGGCAGTGGCACTGAAATGCAGCACTGATAATTGCTGGCAGCCTGGCGTGATAAAAAATGTAATCAATAAAGAGTAGAGTGTACAAGAGCCCATCTTGATACACCCTGCACTCGACCTCAGTAAGCCTAGTCAGACTGCAGCAGCAGACATCTTGTTACACCCAGCCCATATAGTTTGTGAACTATATTGGCTGGGTGTAACAAGATGGCCGCTGCCGCCTTGTGACTGCAGGGTGTGCCAAGATGAGCGCCGCGGCGTACAGTCTGTCGGAGGCTTGGGCCGTCACTTCCGTTAACGATTCTGATGGGCGGCACATGCGGCTGCGAACCACACCCCCTGCCCCATAAACCTTACCTTTTGCTGCAAGGGCTCGCTCTCGCTGTGCCAGGATTCTGCCTTCTCCGCCCACTGACTTCTAGGAGACTCTGCATGTAAAAGGTATTGGGTGGAGCATTTGCCTGAGTACAAATACTCGGTATCGGCACGATACTAGTACCGGTGCAACCCTAGTGAAAACCCACAAAGTAGAACATGAAAACATAAAATAAACCTCCGGGGACAGAACATATTAGAAGTTTCATTCGGTCTGTTTTAATAGAACAGAACTGCTGGAAATTGTATACAAAATAGAATTGCTTCTAGTCCATACAGAATCTTGAAGAATGACCTCCGGGCCACAGACAGCTGAAAAAAGGTCCATAAAGAACATTGAAGAGTGACCTCTGACCCGCTGCAGGCAGAGCTTATACTGAGCATGTCCGCGGTGTCACCACATCAGATTCCCGCGATGTGATTGGCGGTAGGAGTGTCACTGACCGGCCCTCTGATCTAGAAAGTCTTTGGCAGTCCAATAAGGATCAGCTTATGTGAGCGTGTCTTCATGTCTGATGTACTCGCCAACGTCAGCCTGGTGGAAAACCACAATGACCATCGGGTCCAGCTTCCGGCACTCCTGAGTGGACTTCGCTGCCACACCAAAGCCCTGTGTGATGGAAGACATAACAATCATCACCAAAAACAGACATTATCCAATCGTGTGTCTACTACACAGATTCACCTGGAATTTTCTTCCAGTGCCAGAGAAGCGCTTCAGTGTGAAAAGGGTCTAAAGCAGGCATATGCAATTAGCGGACCTCCAGCTGTTGCAAAACTACAAGTCCCATCATGCCTCTGGGTGTCATGCTATGCCCCATGGGACTTGTAGTTCTGCAACAGCTGGGGGTCCGCTAATTGCATATCCCTGCTCTAAAGTGTCGGTCTACATCTTACCTCTGGTACAATGAGGGGGGAGGGGTATACAATTCCTAAACCTGCACTACTTCCGTATCACCAACATGTGACCCTTCCAGAAAATACTTTTCATCTGAATCCACAGAAAAGACACAATAAGGACTCACCAGTGGCACATCGGCCATGGAATATACGATGACCCCCTGGTACTGAAACGTGTTCTCCGTTATCCTTCCCAGTCCCGACTTCAGAACGTGATTCCCATATAAGAAGGACTGCTCAGCACCGGGCTTCACCCACACCTTGTACTGTACAGAGGGAGGAAATACATCGATCGTTAGAGTCACACTGGAGATCGGGGCGCTGCACAGCCTGCAGAGGATGATCAATAACTGACCCCGATCAACAGGACCGGGTGGTTGTGAGGCACCCCAAGAAATTTATTATATATATATATATATATATTATATATATATATATATATATATATATATATATATATATATATTTATCTTCCCTGACTGATTTTGATTTGTATTTCTGTGTCCACAGGGGGAAATTATTATTCTTCATGATTTATGTTATTATACAGGATTTATTATAATAAGTCCTGTATAATATATAAATCCTGTTTTTTTTATATATATAAACTCTGTATAATACATAAGTAATATTATTCAGTATATATGTATTATACAGAATTGATATATTTAATAATAAAAAAAAAAAAAAAAAAAAACAGGATTTCAATTATTATATACAGGATTTATATATTATTATACAAGATTTATATGGCGCCAACAGTTTGCGCAGCGCTTTACAAGATGAAGGCAGACAGTACAGTTACAGTACAGGAGGGATCAGAGGGCTCTGGAGATTTCTCATCATTCGCCTCACTGGTGACAGGAAATGACGAGAAATCTTTTCAATTATTATTACAGGATTTATAAAGCGCCAACAGTTTACGCAGCGCTTTACAATATAAAAAAGGGAGACAATACAGTTATAATACAATAAAATACAAGAGGATTAAGAGTCTTCAATAGAGAAAAGAGTTTAAATTCTCCCCAAATCTTACCATCCTAGTGACCTCAATTCCTTTATTTCTGGTATTGGAGTCACAGGGATTAAAAAAAAAAAAAGGATACATCTCCCCAAAAGAGACACATTGGCTTTACAGAGGTTGTAAACCTCAGACATGAAATCTGAACAAAGCATATCCCTGTATAGTGTGTACTTGTCTCAGTTCAGAGCACTGAGTACTATCTGCACTGAGTACTATCTGCACTGAGTACTATCTGCACTGAGTACTATCTGCATGAGTCACAGTAGCTGCACTGAAAATGAATGGACAGGAGACAGAGGCTCCTCCCCATTCATAAACAGAGACATCGTAAATACAGATTACTCTGCCGAGTTATGAATGGACAGCATCAGTAATCACTCACTCTGCTCATTCCGAAAAGGAAGGAGCCAGTAAGTTACATATTTACCGACTCCTTCCTCCGCTCTCCATCCTGACATATCCGGGACTTTGGGGGACCGGAAGAGCACCGATCACCCCCGACTGCCTATGTATTGGGTCAAGCATCGGAGCAATTGTAGGAGTACAAGTACTCCTGCAAATGCTCGGTATCGGCACCGATACAACCCTACCTCCTACATAAGTTGTACCTGTTTAGCAGCCGCCCTCTCTTCTCTACAGCAGTTCAAAGTGAAGAATTTATACAGCTTGTCTTATGTCTCAGAAAACAGGGGATGGGGGAGCTGAAGTTACACTCTGCAGAGCTCAGTGAGGAGAGCTGATTGGAGGGAAGGGACACACCCTCCTTCACACAGTATGTGGAGGCTGTCAATCACAGGCTGTGTGCTGAAGCTCCTCCTGTGTCACCTTTTTACCTCTTGGTGTCAGGAAAACTTGTCAGAAGTGATTCATGCTGATAGAGGAAGGAGGCAGCAGACAGAAATGACACTTAGTGCTCTGGACGTGAAGACTATGCAGAGCCTGTGGGTACATCTGCACCATAAGGGTGTCACCTGAGGAGGGGGATGGAGGTCGCTTCCAGCAAAGTTCTGCTTTAATTGAGAAACGTTGAAGTGAAATTGCAGGGAAAAGGCCAAACTACATAATTTTCATAAGCCAGGCTTATGCCCTCTGTGCGCAGCCAGACAGGTGACACGCTCACTTCCTGGTTCGTCTTTCTTTAAATTCAGCTTCCTGTGTCACCTGTCTGCCTCCCGGCACTTCATTGGACAGCACCATCCCCACCGTCCAATGAGCAGAACCAGAAAGGAGTGGGATGACGTCACTGAGTAGCAGAGCTGTGTGTACGGAATGGACTGGCTGGACAAGATTAGAAGTATTTGGCAGTAAGGAGGAGCCTCAGACGTGTTCACAAACCGCATGGGCGGAGCCGCCAGGAAGTCGGACCGTTGGACATTTCCTCATCTCTGCAGCTGCATCTCTAACTGAACTTCTATCAGCTCATTCTCTCCCCCACCCCCCACCACCATTATTACGTTTTGTACCACTTGCCCCACCTATTAGATTGTAAGCTCTTCTGATCAGGACCCCCTTATATTGTAATGTAATTGTCCACCTGTACAGACTGTTGGTTTTATATAAATCCTGGAGATTACTGGGAAAAGTTGTTTCCAACTGTATCGGTGTGAAATCTGCGCTCAGCGATCGCAAGCTCTGTGGCCAACAAGCCATTACCTTTGCATACGGAGCGAGATAATCCAAAGCGGTGATATGAAGCCGGAACTTCTGCGTCTTGGTGAACTTCCCGAAACACGTCCCGAGCGACACCAACTTGTCCCGGGCGATGTTCGTCGCCAACTTCAATGTCTTCTCACTGCAAATCAAAACGTCAGAATAAGAAAAAAAAAAAAGTGTATAAATGACTGAATGTGTGAAAGTCCATCTACAAACTATGAGATGCGCCAAAATATATATATATCTCTATCATACGGTACCAATACACGTGCAAATGATTGTTTGATCCAATACTTCTTGTTGCGCCAGGCGTAGCATGGTGTGGGGGGGATGGGCAGCCTCACAATCGATTGGTGCAGGGGCAGTTACAAGCACTGATCCCCCCCCCCTGTATAGCCTTTCAATAATGCAGCTGACAGACGCTTCTCCACCTCTCCCCCCCACAGCTGTCAGCTGTTTTATTGAAAGGCTATACAGGGGGGGGTGGCCCCATAGATGAATGGAGTGTCAGCCAGTCACTGCTGAACCAGATGGGAAGGAAGGTGAGAAGTGCCGCTGAGGGGCCGCTATACAAATACAAGTCCGCTAATGAAGAAGAAATAACGATCGGTCTTCTATAGACCCTCCTACCTGACATAATACACCCGATCGTTGTGTAACCGGAAGCAGTAAGTGCCGTCAGGACGATCCACCAACAGCTTTATATTCTCCCCGATACTGAGAAAGAGAGAGAGAAATTATTGGAATCTGAGAGTCACCCAACATTCTGGGGCCCCACAGCGACACCCCCAGGGGCCCCACACAGTCATCCCATGGACCCCACAGTGACACCCCCAGGGGCCCCACGCAGTCATCCCATGGACCCCACAGTGACACCCCCAGAGGCCCCACGCAGTCATCCCATGGACCCCACAGTGACACCCCCAGAGGCCCCACGCAGTCATCCCATGGACCCCACAGTGACACCCCCAGGGGCCCCACGCAGTCATCCCATGGACCCCACAGTGACACCCCCAGAGGCCCCACGCAGTCATCCCATGGACCCCACAGTGACACCCCCAGAGGCCCCACGCAGTCATCCCATGGACCCCACAGTGACACCCCCAGAGGCCCCACGCAGTCATCCCATGGGCCCCACCGCGACACCCCCAGGGGCCCCACACAGTCATCCCATGGGCCCCACCGCGACACCCCCAGGGGCCCCACACAGTCATCCCATGGGCCCCACCGTGACACCCCCAGGGGCCCCACACAGTCATCCCATGGGCCCCACAGTGACACCCCCATGGACCCCACAGTGACACCTCCAGGGGCCCCACACAGTCATCCCATGGGCCTCACCGTGACACCCCCAGGGGCCCCACATAGTCATCCTTTGGACCCCACAGTGATACCTTCAGGGGCCCCATTCATCCCTATAGACCCTATAGTCACACCCCCAGGGGCCCCGCACAGTAATCCCTATGGACCCCCTCCCTCTCTCTCTCAGGGTCCCCCCTCTTCTCTCCGGGTATTTGGGGGTCACACTCACTATTTGGACAATTTCTCGAACATGGTTCTGGTCTCCTCATCTGTCAGCGGCCTCATCTTTGCTCCACGTGATCCCCACACTGCGCTTCGACACGAACTGATGACGTCACTAGCCTGAGACCGTTCCGCTTAGTGGGAGGAGCCGTGGATCGTCTTCCGCTGTAGAGAGGGGTGTGGCTACAGAGTGGAGCTCCACTGATGACAGGAAGCACGTGTCCTCCACTCTTTTTTTTTTTTTAACTGAACTTTATTGTGAATCTCTGCAGCTGGAGCTCCACTACAGGAAGTGGAGGTCACATGATCTCCGTGTAGAGTGGAGCTCCAGGGACTGCAGTCTGCAGCACACACAGAGCCATTCATTCTGTTACTAATAATTGATCATGAGATTGGCAGAAATACAAGAAGAGATTTCTGGGAGGTTTTGTACTTTCTCAGTGTGAACATTTGTAGACTTAAAGGGTAAGTTCCCCTTTACAGTCTATCCCCCCCCCCCTAGTCCCGCTGACCTGGAGCGCGGCGATCACCGCACTGCCACATCTGATCGCCGCCTCACCAGTCCGGGGCTTGGAAATCCCAGCAGCTCCAATCTCCTCGTCAGGAGGTACGTTTAGGAACATTGTCATTGGTCGGTGTCGTCACATGGGCAGCGCCGACCAATCAGAACCTGCGTAGCCCAGTCCGGTCACCGCCGGTGTTGTATCATTAGCCGTCCCCAATCACGAAGGGTCCGCTGTGTACTGCGCATGCGCTGTACACAGGACACCCTGATTCCGAAAATTGCCGAGGATGAACGGCGCCTGCGCCGTGAGTCCACTTTCAAGCCCCACCATCCAAGTGGACATAGAGTTAGAATATAAAAGAGCCGAGCGCAGCGAGGCCGTGCCCGAAATGTGGCGAGCGAAGCGAGCCCGCGAGGGGCCCTCTAAGTTTGACTAACCCTATGTCCGCTTGGATGGTGGGGGCTTCACCTCGACTCACGGCGCAGGCGCCGTTCATCTTTCGACAATTTCCGAAAATCTTCATGCTCCGTACTGCGCATGCGCTGCGCATGCGCAGTACACTTCGGACACCTAGTGACAGAACACCGGGCTCCAGGTTAGCACAGGGTTGCCACCTTTTCTTCGAGTCAAACCTGAACACTTTAGCAGCACTAGAGGCCAATTTTTTTTCGGTAGTATACACTATAAAATGATAAAAGACCTGGCACACCTTTGGATGTCCCAAGGAGAGTAGCTGTGCCCGCTGCGGCAAACAGTGGGTGTGGCCAAACTGCTCTTGTTGACATCATCACCCCCCCCTCCCCCCACTGATGCCAAAATTGCCAACAGACAACCAACCGCAGCTCCCAGACAGAAACAGATTTGTGTGTGACTATCTAGGTTACTTGGGGAGCCATAGCCTGGTCTGAATAAGACTGAAACCCGGACACCTTATTCAAAACCCGGACTGTCCGGGTGAATCCTGGACAGGTGGCAACACTAGGTTAGCAGGACCGGGGGGATGGGGAGGGGGTCCAGTGTAAGTTCAGTAAAAACAAAAAATCCCTAAATCTATCCCGTAGTTTGTAGACGCGATAACTTTTGCGCAAACCAATCAATATACGACTATTGCAATTTTTTTTTACCAAAAATATGTAGAATATATATCAGCATAAACCACACCCCAAATTTTTGAGATGGGAATTAGGGACACCTATTAGCAAAAGTATGTAGGTATGGGACACACCCCCTGCCACGCCCCCTTATAGGAGAATTATACAAGAAAGAAAAAAATGGTTGGTAAAACCAAAAAGTGATTTTTTTTATCACTATTATTCCTTTATATTGGCTTTGTAAATTTACAAACGCATCAATTTAGAAATCAGATGAAAGGTTTAGCGCTGGGAAACACTTTTTGAAAGATAAAAAGTGCATTTTATATACAACTATAGAGATCAGAGCAACATGAGGGACAAATGAGGAGGGATGAGGGACAGAGGGACATTGCTCCAAATCAGGGACAGTTGGGAGCTATGATAAACTGATGAATAAATTCGTTTTTTTGGATATGTATTATTGCAGAAGGTAAAAAAAAAATGTTTTTTTTAATTGTTTCTCTTTTTCTGTTTATAGCGCAAAAAATAAAAAAAGATCAGAGGTGATCAAATACCACCAAAAAAAAAAAAATCTCTATTTGTGGGGGGAAAAAAGGACATCACTTTTGTTTGGATACAACGTCGCACGACCGCACAATTGGCAGTAAAGGGACGCAATGCCAAATTGCAAGAAATCCAGTTTACAATGTTAACTTAAGGAGAGCACTTTAATAGAAAGTACAAAACCTCCCAAAAATATCTTCTTGTATTTCTGCAAATATGGGGCTCCACTTCCTGTAGTATTGTCTATTTGTTGTTTGTTACATTAAAGTTCATTTAAAAAGAAAAAAAAGGTGGAGTTGTGGAGGACACATGTTTCCTGTGACAGTGGAGCTCCAGCTGCAGAGATTCACAATAAAGTTCAGTAAAAAAAAAAAAAGAAGTGGAGTGGAGGCCACGTGCTTCCTGTCATCGGTGGAGCTCCACTCTGCAGCCACACCCCCTTGCCACTGTACGGAGTTGCCAGCATGTCATACCCCCGTGTGTCCAGCAGAGGGCAGCAGAGAGCTGTCACGTGCTTATATTTACATATCTTCAGGGCACGCTGCACTCCAGGAGGCGCATGCGCAGTGTCTGCAAGAGGTTACATCATGGTTGTGGGGCAGTGAGCATTGCAGGGTGATAAAGGAGTTGCTGGGGGGAGGGAGGATGGGCCGTTGTGTGAGGTTATCTGGGGGGTGCATCTCCCAAGGGAGACAGGGGGTGTAACACTGGGGTATGTGGGGGTCAGGGGGTGTAACACTGGGGTATGTGGGGGTCAGGGGTGTAACACTGGGGTATGTGGGGGTCAGCGGGAGTAACACTGGGGTATGTGAGGGTCAGGGGTGTAACACTGGGGTATGTGGGGGTCAGGGGGTCTAACACTGGAGTATGTGGGGGTCAGGGGGTGTAACACTGGAGTATGTGGGGGTCAGGGGGTGTAACACTGGAGTATGTGGGGGTCAGGGGGTGTAACACTGGAGTATGTGGGGGTCAGGGGGTGTAACAATGGGGTATGTGGGGGTCAGGGGGTGTAACACTGGGGTATGTGGGGGTCAGCGGGAGTAACACTGGGGTATGTGAGGGTCAGGGGTGTAACACTGGGGTATGTGGGGGTCAGGAGTGTAACACTGGGGTATGTAGGGATCAGCGGGAGTAACACTGGGGTATGTGGGGGTCAGGGGGTGTAACAATGGGGTATGTGGGGGTCAGGGGGTGTAACACTGGGGTATGTGGGGGTCAGAGGGAGTAACACTGGGGTATGTGAGGGTCAGGGGTGTAACACTGGAGTATGTGGGGGTCAGGGGGTGTAACAATGGGGTATGTGGGGGTCAGGGGGTGTAACACTGGGGTATGTAGGGATCAGCGGGAGTAACACTGGGGTATGTGGGGGTCAGGGGTGTAACACTGGAGTATGTGGGGGTCAGGGGGTGTAACACTGGGGTATGTGGGGGTCAGCGGGAGTAACACTGGGGTATGTGAGGGTCAGGGGTGTAACACTGGGGTATGTGAGGGTCAGGGGTGTAACACTGGGGTATGTGGGGGTCAGGGGTGTAACACTGGGGTATGTGGGGGTCAGGGGTGTAACACTGGGGTATGTGGGGGTCAGGGGTGTAACACTGGGGTATGTGGGGGTCAGTGGGTGTAACACTGGGGTATGTGGGGGAGTAACGCTGGGGGGTGGGGGTGTAGCTATGGGGTATTTGGGGATCAGCGGGTGTAGAATGGGGGTATGTGGGGGGCAGTTTAGTAAATGACTGGAAGCTCTGCAGACTTCCATCATCCAATCAGGGGCAAGCATAAATGCTGTTTTCTTTTCCTTGCATGTGATTGGGTGTTCTTTGCACAGTGAAGCTCCTCCTCATTTTCTAAGCGCCGTCAATTTGCCTTTATTATGTATCAGAACGGATGGTGGGGAGTTCAGAGTAGACGGGTTGCAGCGAGTTCCTCTTCCAGTCGCTCTTTGCCTCGTTATCCCATCACATGAACACAGCGGAGATCTTCTAGGGCAGACTCGGCTCGCCTCGCACTGGCGGCCTACCAGGCGCAGGTGTCGGGATTAACCCTTCGAGACCTTCTAATGAGGGTGGGGCGGGTGAGGGAACAACGTACTGTAAATAGTCGAATGCTCAGGGGGGGTATTTAGGCTGCTCTGGAAACCTTTCACCGGCTCTCCTCTCCCAGACCTGCCTTTCAGGGCCCCCAGGGGCCCGGAGCACAGGTGTGCGCTGCGCTCCCTTCATTTGCTCTGATTTCCCCTTTGGTCTTGTGGAGGAGCAGCTGTGCAGTAAGACGCCGAGGTCACGTTCTGCGGGGCCCCGGGGCCGGGTCACATGTCACCTCTGCTAAAGGTCCCTATTGCCGATGTACCTACCTGCTGAACGGAGAAGCCGGATGTCTCCCTATTTCTGAAGGTTGAGATGACCGGAGGAGGCCTTTGGTGTCATCTGAAGACCACAGCTGGGTGGGCGACACGGTCTGGACATGGGTGGTATAATATAATAATAAAGAGACGCCAAGCGCAAATCACACACAGCAACCAATCAGAATTCATCTTGCCGAAGTTGGATGTGTACACAACGGACCCTGACTGCTTGCTGAGAGTACCGCCCTTCGCTCTGCATTGATGGAGAAGGATGAACCGGGTTTAGATGGACCTCTTCTTCTCAGAGGAGCAGTTGGTTACATCTGTTGGAATTTTTCGCACAATTTTTGTTGGCCACCAGATCAATCTGACACCAGAGGCGTCTGCTGCTTCTTCTGCTCAGCCCACGTGAGATGAAGATAATAGACAGCCTCAGTCCACGTGAGATGAAGATCATAGACGGCCTCAGCCCACGTGAGATGAAGATCATAGACGGCCTCAGCCCACGTGAGATGAAGATAATAGACGGCCTCAGCCCACGTGAGATGAAGATCATAGACGGCCTCAGCCCACGTGAGATGAAGATAAAAGACGGCCTCAGCCCACGTGAGATGAAGATAAAAGACGGCCTCAGCCCACGTGAGATGAAGATAAAAGACGGCCTCAGCCCACGTGAGATGAAGATAATAGACGGCCTCAGCCCACGTGAGATGAAGATCATAGACGGCCTCAGCCCACGTGAGATGAAGATAATAGACGGCCTCAGCCCACGTGAGATGAAGATCATAGACGGCCTCAGCCCACGTGAGATGAAGATCATAGACGGCCTCAGCCCACGTGAGATGGAGATCATAGACGGCCTCAGCCCACGTGAGATGGAGATAATAGACGGCCTCAGCCCACGCGACATGAAGATCATAGACGGCCTCAGCCCACGTGAGATGAAGATAATAGACGGCCTCAGCCTATGTGAGATGAAGATAATAGACAGCCTCAGCCCACGTGAGATGAAGATAATAGACGGCCTCAGCCCACGTGAGATGGAGATAATAGACAGCCTCAGCCTATGTGAGATGAATATAATAGACGGCCTCAGCCCAATTGAGATGAAGATAATAGACGGCCTCAGTCCACGTGAGATGAAGATAATAGACGGCCTCAGTCCACGTGAGATGAAGATAATAGACGGCCTCAGCCCACGTGAGATGAAGATAATAGACGGCCTCAGCCCACGTGAGATGAAGATAATAGACGGCCTCAGCCCACGTGAGATGAAGATAATAGACAGCCCACGTGAGATGAAGATAATAGACGGCCTCAGCCCACGTGAGATGAAGATAATAGACAGCCTATGTGAGATGAAGATAATAGACAGCCTCAGCCTATGTGAGATGAAGATAATAGACAGCCTCAGCCTACGTGAGATGAAGATAATAGACGGCCTCAGCCCACGTGAGATGAAGATAATAGACGGCCTCAGCTCACGTGAGATGAAGATAATAGACGGCCTCAGCCCACGTGAGATGAAGATAATAGACGGCCTCAGCCCACGTGAGATGAAGATAATAGACGGCCTCAGCCTACGTGAGATGAAGATAATAGACGGCCTCAGCCCACGTGAGATGAAGATAATAGACGGCCTCAGCCCACGTGAGATGAAGATAATAGACGGCCTCAGCCCACGTGAGTTGAAGATACTAGACGGCCTCAGCCTATGTGAGATGAAGATAATAGACGGCCTCAGTCCACGTGAGATGAAGATCATAGACAGCCTCAGCCTATGTGAGATGAAGATGAAGATAATAGACGGCCTCAGTCCACGTGAGATGAAGATCATAGACAGCCTCAGCCCACGTGAGATGAAGATAATAGACGGCCTCAGTCCACGTGAGATGAAGATAATAGACGGCCTCACCCTATGTGAGATGAAGATAATAGACGGCCTCAGACTATGTGAGATGAAGATAATAGACAGCCTCAGTCCACGTGAGATGAAGATAATAGACGGCCTCAGCCCACATGAGATGAAGTTAATAGATGGCCTCAGTCCACGTGAGATGAAGATACTAGACGGCCTCAGCCCACGTGAGATGAAGATACTAGACGGCCTCAGCCCACGTGAGATGAAGATAATAGACAGCCTCAGTCCACGTGAGATGAAGATACTAGACGGCCTCAGCCCACGTGAGATGAAGATACTAGACGGCCTCAGCCCACGTGAGATGAAGATAATAGACGGCCTCAGCCCACGTGAGATGAAGATAATAGACAGCCTCAGTCCACGTGAGATGAAGATACTAGACGGCCTCAGCCCACGTGAGATGAAGATACTAGACGGCCTCAGCCCACGTGAGATGAAGATAATAGACGGCCTCAGCCTACGTGAGATGAAGATAATAGACGGCCTCAGCCCACGTGAGATGAAGATAATAGACAGCCTCAGTCCACGTGAGATGAAGATACTAGACGGCCTCAGCCCACGTGAGATGAAGATACTAGACGGCCTCAGCCCACGTGAGATGAAGATACTAGACGGCCTCAGCCCACGTGAGATGAAGATAATAGATGGCCTCAGCCTATGCTCCTCCAAAACCACGTTGACACGTTTCACCCCACCACCAGGGCTTAGTCATAGAGGTCTAGGAAACCCTCTATGACTAAGCCCCAGGGGGTGGGGTGAAACGCGACGAGAACGTGTCGGGGACATGTTTTGTGGAGGACCATAGGCTGAGGTCATTCCTTATCTTCAGCTCACATGGGCTGGCCGGGAGTGCCACGTCTATCTCTCTCCCCATTGCATGCGCTGTCTTGAATGAACCCAGGAGAACACCGGCACCCCCCCCCCCCTCTCTCCTAGGATCAAAAGAAAGAATCCTCCCTCAACTTCAGCAGCGCTCCAAGTTTTCTATTTAGATCTAAACACCATCTGATATCCGCCTGAATTGGAGAAATGTTTTGGGGTGAAGAAGTCATATTGTACAAATCTTGTCTGCACAGGTTCAGGGAAAAGTGGTGGGAAAAAAAATGACTAGTGCAATTCCTCTAATAGACACCAGATGGCACTACAATATCAGCCATTTTCAATCCAGACAGACTGACACCTAAACTACACCGAACTTGTAATTAGGGGCCAAGCCCAACTTTTACAAAGAAAAAAAATAAAAATGCATACAGTATCTCACAAAAGTAAGTACACCCCTCAGTCCCGTTTGTGTAAATCTTTTCTTGTGACAACACTGAAGAAATGACACTTGTCTACAATGTAAAGTAGTGAGTGTACAGCTTGTATAACAGTGTAAATCTGCCGTCCCCTCAAAATAACTCAACACACATCCATTAATGTCTAAACCGCTGGCAACAAAAGTCAGTACACCCCCTAAGTGAAAATCTCCAAATTGGGGCCCAAAGTGTCAATATTTTGTGTGGCCGCCATTATTTTCCAGCCCCGCCTTAACCCTCTTGGGCATGGAGGTCAGCAGAGCTTCACAGGTTGTCACTGGAGTCCTCTTCCCCTGTTATACAAGCTGTACACTCACTACTTTACATTGTAGACAAGTGTCATTTCTTCAGTGTTGTCACATGAAAAGATAGAAGAAAAGATTTACACAAATGTGACTGAGGGGTGTACTTACTTTTGTGAGATACTGTATATGCGAGGTTGAAAATTTGCCTTTATTATTTATTTTGCAAAGCATTGCAGCTGCAAACAATGTATCAAAGGTGCAATAGCAGGCTCCTGCAGACTATTCCTCCAGCTCTATGTATGTATTGAGGTACGGCCTTCCAGCTGGAGGAAGAGTCAATGTTCTATTGAGAGCTACAAATCGAAGTGCTGCGGTGATGGATGGGAGTAGGGGGAGGGGGAGGGGGAGTAGGGGCGGGGTGGGGGGGGGCACACGCAACATAGTGCAAAAGGTGGAGATCATACAAAGTATTTATGGAGTTTCTATGATCTTCTCATATTTCTGTGAGATTTCTTTTCTGTCAACCCAAAATAATCAAATAAATTGGTTTCTGCCTAAGCTGGTCATGGGGTGTGCGTCTATATGACAGTAGTAGGGGTATTAGATTGTAAGCTCCTTGGGGCACAGACAGCCCCTGAAGGTCTATATGACAGTAGTAGGGGTATTAGATTGTAAGCTCCTTGGGGCACAGAGAGCCCCTGAAGGTCTATATGACAGTAGTAGGGGTATTAGAGTGTAAGCTCCTTGGGGCACAGACAGCCCCTGAAGGTCTATATGACAGTAGTAGGGGTATTAGATTGTAAGCTCCTTGGGGCGCAGAGAGCCCCTGAAGGTCTATATGATGGTAGTAGGGGTATTAGATTGTAAGCTCCTTGGGGCACAGACAGCCCCTGAAGGTCTATATGATGGTAGTAGGGGTATTAGATTGTAAGCTCCTTGGGGCACAGACAGCCCCTGAAGGTCTATATGACAGTAGTAGGGGTATTAGATTGTAAGTTCCTTGGGGCACAGACAGCCCCTGAAGGTCTATATGATGGTAGTAGGGGTATTAGATTGTAAGCTCCTTGGGGCACAGACAGCCCCTGAAGGTCTATATGACAGTAGTAGGGGTATTAGATTGTAAGCTCCTTGGGGCACAGACAGCCTCTGAAGGTCTATATGACAGTAGTAGGGGTATTAGAGTGTAAGCTCCTTGGGGCACAGACAGCCCCTGAAGGTCTATATGATGGTAGTAGGGGTATTAGATTGTAAGCTCCTTGGGGCACAGACAGCCCCTGAAGGTCTATATGATGGTAGTAGGGGTATTAGATTGTAAGCTCCTTGGGGCACAGACAGCCCCTGAAGGTCTATATGATGGTAGTAGGGGTATTAGATTGTAAGCTCCTTGGGGCACAGACAGCCCCTGAAGGTCTATATGACAGTAGTAGGGGTATTAGATTGTAAGTTCCTTGGGGCACAGACAGCCCCTGAAGGTCTATATGACAGTAGTAGGGGTATTAGATTGTAAGCTCCTTGGGGCACAGAGAGCCTCTGAAGGTCTATATGATGGTAGTAGGGGTATTAGATTGTAAGCTCCTTGGGGCACAGACAGCCCCTGAAGGTCTATATGACAGTAGTAGGGGTATTAGAGTGTAAGCTCCTTGGGGCACAGAGAGCCCCTGAAGGTCTATATGATGGTAGTAGGGGTATTAGATTGTAAGCTCCTTGGGGCACAGAGAGCCTCTGAAGGTCTATATGATGGTAGTAGGGGTATTAGATTGTAAGCTCCTTGGGGCACAGACAGCCCCTGAAGGTCTATATGATGGTAGTAGGGGTATTAGATTGTAAGCTCCTTGGGGCACAGACAGCCCCTGAAGGTCTATATGACAGTAGTAGGGGTATTAGATTGTAAGTTCCTTGGGGCACAGACAGCCCCTGAAGGTCTATATGATGGTAGTAGGGGTATTAGATTGTAAGCTCCTTGGGGCACAGACAGCCCCTGAAGGTCTATATGACAGTAGTAGGGGTATTAGATTGTAAGCTCCTTGGGGCACAGACAGCCTCTGAAGGTCTATATGACAGTAGTAGGGGTATTAGAGTGTAAGCTCCTTGGGGCACAGACAGCCCCTGAAGGTCTATATGATGGTAGTAGGGGTATTAGATTGTAAGCTCCTTGGGGCACAGACAGCCCCTGAAGGTCTATATGATGGTAGTAGGGGTATTAGATTGTAAGCTCCTTGGGGCACAGACAGCCCCTGAAGGTCTATATGACAGTAGTAGGGGTATTAGATTGTAAGCTCCTTGGGGCACAGACAGCCTCTGAAGGTCTATATGATGGTAGTAGGGGTATTAGATTGTAAGTTCCTTGGGGCACAGAGAGCCTCTGAAGGTCTATATGACAGTAGTAGGGGTATTAGAGTGTAAGCTCCTTGGGGCACAGACAGCCTCTGAAGGTCTATATGATGGTAGTAGGGGTATTAGATTGTAAGTTCCTTGGGGCACAGAGAGCCTCTGAAGGTCTATATGATGGTAGTAGGGGTATTAGATTGTAAGTTCCTTGGGGCACAGAGAGCCTCTGAAGGTCTATATGACAGTAGTAGGGGTATTAGATTGTAAGTTCCTTGGGACACAGACAGCCCCTGAAGGTCTATATGATGGTAGTAGGGGTATTAGATTGTAAGCTCCTTGGGGCACAGACAGCCCCTGAAGGTCTATATGACAGTAGTAGGGGTATTAGATTGTAAGTTCTTGGGGGGGGGGGACACAGAGCAGAAAATGGTCTATATGACGGTAGTAGGGGTATTAGAGTGTAAGCTCCTTGGGGCGCAGAGAGCCCCTGAAGGTCTATATGACAGTAGTAGGGGTATTAGATTGTAAGCTCCTTGGGGCACAGAGAGCTGTGAAAGGACTATATTATGATATTAGGGGTGGTAGATTGTAAGCTCTTAGGGGCACAGAAAGCAGCGCATGGTGTATATGACAGTAGTAGGGGTGTTATGCCCCCGTACACACGGTTGGACATTCCGACCACAAAATCCATCTGATTTTTTTCAGACGGATTTTTGTCCGACACTGGTGTTGCATACACACGTCGGACAAAGTTGTCGGAAAATCCGATCATTCTGAACGTGGTGACGTTCGTTTCGTACGACGGGACTACGTAGAGGCTAGTAGCCAATAGCTTTGGTCTCGTAATGTGATCTGAGCATGCGTGGCACTTTGTCTGTCGGCATTCTATACAAATGATCGGATTTTGTTGTGGGAAAATTTTAGATCCTGCTCTCAAATTTTTTCCGTCTGCAATTCCGAGGGGAAAAGCCCGCTAGAGCCCGCACACGATCAGATTTTCCGACAACATAATCCGATCTGACCTTTTCCATCGGAATATCCGACCGTGTGTACGGGGCATTAGATTGTAAGCTCCTTGGGTCACAGAGAGCAGCACATGATTTATATGCTCTGCAAAGTCCACGCTATAATTAATAAGCACCATATGAAAGCCTGAAGCTGATTGGTTGAAGCGGTGTAATACCTGCCCCTCTTTATTTTCCAGAATGACCCCCCCCCCCCCCCCCCAGTATGAAACTGATGTAATTTTGGTTCTTCGGATGGAACTTTCCATGGAAGGTGACAGCTGGGATGACACAGCGGCTCACCATGACACCCGGGTCAAACATAGGCTGATCCGGCACCCCCGGAGACTCCCCAATTCCCAGCACTGGAGGAAATCCTTCCACCTACCAACACATCCCGGCAGAGGTGAGGGATGGCGGAGATCCCTCTGGTGAAGGCGGCTCCTTTTTTCTGGCACAGACACGCCATGAAATTATTTATTAAAGTTTGAATATATCACACATATTTGGGGGGGGGGGTACAAGTATCACACATATTTGGGGGGGGGGGGGTACAGGTATCACACATATTTGGGGGGGGGGGGTGGGGGGGGTGGGGGGATTTGGGGGGGGGGTACAGGTATCACACATATTGGGGGGGGGGGGGTACAAGTATCACACATATTTGGGGGGGGGTACAGGTATCACACATATATTGGGGGGGGGGGTACAGGTATCACATATTTGGGGGGGGGGGGGTACAGGTATCACACATATTTGGGGGGGGGTACAGGTATCACACATATTTGGGGGGGGGGTACAGGTATCACACATTTGGGGGGGTGGGTACAGGTATCACACATATTTGGGGGGGGTACAGGTATCACACATATTTGGGGGGGGGGGGGGGTACAGGTATCACACATATTTGGGGGGGGGGGTGGTACAGGTATCACACATATTTGGGGGGGGTACAGGTATCACACGACATATTTTGGGGGGGGGGTACAAGGTATCACAAAACATATGGGGGGGTGGGTACAGGTATCACACACGAACAAAACATATTTGGGGGGGTATGCTGTGGGGGGGGGTACAGGTCACACATATTTGGGGGGGGGGGGGGTGCAGGTATTTTCCCACAAATTTGTGGGGGGGGGGGTAACAGGTACACACACATATTTGGGGGGGGGGGGGGTATCCAATAATTGGGGGGGGGGCGTATCACATATTTGGGGGGGTTTGGGGCACATTTGGGGGGGTGGGGGGTACTTGGTTATCACCCATTAGGGTTGGGGGTTGGGGTTTACAGGTATCACACATATTTGGGGGGGGGATGGTACCTGGTATCACACTCATATTATGGTGGGGTTTGGGTGCAGGTTATCACATATTTGGGGGGGGTACAGTATCACACATATTAGGGGGGGGTAGTGCAGGTTTCAATATTTGGGGGGGTACAGGTATCACACATATTTGGGGGGGGGTAGTGCAGGTATCACACATTTGGGGGGGGGTACAGGTATCACACATTGGGGGGGGGGGTAGTGCAGGTATCACACATTTGGGGGGGGGGGTACAGGTATCACACATATTTGGGGGGGGGGTACAGGTATCACACATATTTGGGGGGGGGTACAGGTATCACACATATTTGGGGGGGGTACAGGTATCACACATTTGGGGGGGGGTACAGGTATCACACATATTTGGGGGGGGTACAGGTATCACACATATTTGGGGGGGGTACAGGTATCACACATATTTGGGGGGGTACAGGTATCACACATATTTGGGGGGTTGGTACAGGTATCACACATATTTGGGGGGTTGGTACAGGTATCACACATATTTGGGGGGTTGTTACAGGTATCACACATATTTGGGGGGTTGGTACAGGTATCACACATATTTGGGGGGGGGTACAGGTATCACACATATTTGGGGGGTTGGTACAGGTATCACACATATTTGGGGGGTTGGTACAGGTATCACACATATTTGGGGGGTTGGTACAGGTATCACACATATTTGGGGGGTTGGTACAGGTATCACACATATTTGGGGGGTTGGTACAGGTATCACACATATTTGGGGGGGGTACAGGTATCACACATATTTGGGGGGTTGGTACAGGTATCACACATATTTGGGGGGGGTACAGGTATCACACATATTTGGGGGGTTGGTACAGGTATCACACATATTTGGGGGGGGGGGTACAGGTATCACACATATTTGGGGGGTTGGTACAGGTATCACACATATTTGGGGGGGGTACAGGTATCACACATATTTGGGGGGGGGTACAGGTATCACACAGATTTGGGGGGGTACAGGTATCACACATATTTGGGGGGGGGGGGGGTGGTACAGGTATCACACATATTTGGGGGGGGGGGTGGTACAGGTATCACACATATTTGGGGGGGGGGTACAGGTATAACACATATTTGGGGGGGGTACAGGTATCACACATATTTGGGGGGGGGTGGTACAGGTATCACACATATTTGGGGGGGGGGGGGTACAGGTATCACACATATTTGGGGGTACAGGTATAACACACAGAGCCCCCCCGGGTCGGTCGGGTAGAAGGTGTCAGTCGGATTCCGCCGAGGTTCTAGTACAGACTCGGATTTGCTGTTGAGAAATGAAATGAAATATCCTCATCTCTTCCCTTATTGGACAATGACTTTTAATATATAAAAGAGAAAAGCAGAGAACCTCCATATTCTGGGGGGTTACTAAGCGGTGTGCGGAGGGTTAATAAAGCGCAATCCCTTTGTCTGATGTATTATCCGGCCCAGGTGTGCCCCCCCCCACCCCCTCATATAGATAGGAGACGATCTGATGACAGTATGGTGGGGGTGATGGTGGGGGTGGGGGGGTTGTGGCTGGTGGGAGCGGGGGTGATGGTGGGGGTGGGGGGGGGTTGTGGATGGTGGGGGTGGGGGTGATGGTGGGGGTGGTTGTGGATGGTGCGATGCTCACAGATGGGTGTTTAGACATTTCCTCTGACTGATGCTCCCTCTCTCGGCCTGCCTGTAGGGCCCCCAGGGGCCCGGAGCACAGGTGTGCTGTGCACTTGCTTCATTTGCTCTAATTGCCCCTTTGGTATTGTGTTGGAGCATCCGGTGTGGGATCAGCTGTGCTGCACGACATGGAGGTCACATTCCTGATAACGCTGCGACCTTCGAGACCCCGGGCCGGGTGGCGTGTCGTGTGCGGAGAGCGGCAGACATGGGCCCATCTGTCCCACTCAGAATAGACTGGATGCCTCCCTCTACCAGACACCCCCCCCCCCAACACAACGGGGAGCCGTGCCATCAGGGCATACACAACGCATGTCACAGCACAACTGAAGGCAACGGATAGAGAGGAGAGGGACGAGAACTCCAGACATGATACAGGAGATGGTCAGAGACTGCAGACATGATACAAGAGATGGTCAGAGACTGCAGACATGATACAGGAGATGGTCAGAGACTGCAGACATGATACAGGAGATGGTCAGAGACTGCAGACATGATACAGAGATGGTCAGAGACTGCAGACATGATACAAGAGATGGTCAGAGAGTGCAGACATGATACAGGAGATGGTCAGAGACTGCAGACATGATACAGGAGATGGTCAGAGACTGCAGACATGATACAAGAGATGGTCAGAGACTGCAGACATGATACAGGATGGTCAGAGACTGCAGACATGATACAAGAGATGGTCAGATACTACAGACATGATACAGGAGATGGTCAGAGACTGCAGACATGATACAAGAGATGGTCAGAGAGTGCAGACATGATACAAGAGATGGTCAGAGACTGCAGACATGATACAGGAGATGGTCAGAGACTGCAGACATGATACAAGAGATGGTCAGATACTACAGACATGATACAAGAGATGGTCAGAGACTGCAGACATGATACAGAGATGGTCAGAGACTGCAGACATGATACAAGAGATGGTCAGAGACTGCAGACATGATACAGGAGATGGTCAGAGACTGCAGACATGATACAGGAGATGGTCAGAGACTGCAGGACATGATACAAGAGATGGTCAGAGACTGCAGACATGATACAGGAGATGGTCAGAGATGCAGACATGATACAGGAGATGGTCAGAGACTGCAGACATGATACAAGAGATGGTCAGAGACTGCAGACATGATACAGGAGATGGTCAGAGACTGCAGACATGATACAGGAGATGGTCAGAGACTGCAGACATGATACAAGAGATGGTCAGAGACTGCAGACATGATACAGGAGGATGGTCAGAGACTGCAGACATGATACAAGAGATGGTCAGATACTACAGACATGATACAGGAGATGGTCAGAGACTGCAGACATGATACAAGAGATGGTCAGAGAGTGCAGACATGATACAAGAGATGGTCAGAGACTGCAGACATGATACAGGAGATGGTCAGAGACTGCAGACATGATACAAGAGATGGTCAGATACTACAGACATGATACAAGAGATGGTCAGAGACTGCAGACATGATACAGGAGATGGTCAGAGACTGCGGACATGATACAAGAGATGGTCAGAGACTGCAGACATGATACAAGAGATGGTCAGAGACTGCAGACATGATACAGGAGATGGTCAGAGACTGCAGACATGATACAGGAGATGGTCAGAGACTGCAGACATGATACAAGAGATGGTCAGAGACTGCGGACATGATACAAGAGATGGTCAGAGACTGCAGACATGATACAAGAGATGGTCAGAGACTGCAGACATGATACAAGAGATGGTCAGAGACTGCAGACATGATACAAGAGATGGTCAGAGACTGCGGACATGATACAAGAGATGGTCAGAGACTGCGGACATGATACAAGAGATGGTCAGAGACTGCGGACATGATACAAGAGATGGTCAGAGACTGCAGACATGATACAAGAGATGGTCAGAGACTGCAGACATGATACAGGAGATGGTCAGAGACTGCGGACACAATACAGGAGATGGTCAGAGACTGCGGACATGATACAGGAGATGGTCAGAGACTGCGGACATGATACAGGAGATGGTCAGAGACTGCGGACATGATACAGGAGATGGTCAGAGACTGCAGACATGATACAGGAGATGGTCAGAGAACCGCCCGCAAAGGTGCCGATGCAGCTGCGCTTTGTCGGCGGTATTGCCGCGGTGTCCCATTGATTTCAATGGGTAGGAGCGGTGAATACTCGGCTCCTTCACCGCTCCAAAGATGCTGCTAGCAGGACTTTTTTGACCCTCCTGCTAGCGCACCGCTCCAGTGTGAGAGCCCTCCGGAGTGAATGGGGCCGGATTATTTCAGGCGCTATTTTTAGCTCTGTAGTGCCTGAAAAACGCCCCAGTGTGAAAGGGGCCTTACTCTGTATCCACCTCAACAATACGTTGTACAGGTCTGAATTAAATAGCTAAAAATCTATGGTAATACAGTATCTCACAAAAGTAAGTACACCCCTCACATTTGTGTAAATCTTTTCTTCTATCTTTTTCATGTGACAACACTGAAGAAATGACACTTGTCTACAATGTAAAGTAGTGAGTGTACAGCTTGTATAACAGTGTAAATTTGCCGTCCCCTCAAAATAACTCAACACACAGCCATTAATGTCTAAACCGTGGCAACAAAAGTCAGTACACCCCCTAAGTGAAAATCTCCAAATTGGGCTCAATTGGACATTTCCCCCGCCGGGGAGATTCCCCCCTCTCCGTGTCCCCACCGGGGAGATTCCCCCCTCTCCGTGTCCCCACCGGGGAGATTCCCCCCTCTCCGTGTCCCCGCCGGAGAGATTCCCCCCTCTCCGTGTACCCGCCGGAGAGATTCCCCCTCTCCGTGTCCCCCCCGGGGAGATTCCCCCTCTCCGTGTCCCCGCCGGGGAGATTCCCCCTCTCTGTGTCCCCGCCGGGGAGATTCCTCCTCTCCGTGTCCCCGCCGGGGAGATTCCCCCCTCTCCGTGTCCCCGCCGGAAAGATTCCCCCTCTCTGTGTCCCCGCTGGGGAGATTCCTCCTCTCCGTGTCCCTGCTGGGGAGATTCCCCCCTCTCCGTGTCCCCGCCGGGGAGATTCCCCCTCTCTGTGTCCCCGCCGGGGAGATTCCTCCTCTTTGTGTCCCCGCCGGGGAGATTCCTCCTCTTTGTGTCCCCGCCGGGGAGATTCCTCCTCTCCGTGTCCCCGCCGGGGAGATTCCTCCTCTTTGTGTCCCCGCCGGGGAGATTCCTCCTCTTTGTGTCCCCGCCGGGGAGATTCCTCCTCTCCGTGTCCCCGCCGGGGAGATTCCTCCTCTCCGTGTCCCCGCCGGGGAGATTCCTCCTCTCCGTGTATCCGGGGGGGATCCGCGACATAGACGGTCACCCAAATACATCCCACCCCGACCGCCATCATAAATCACTTCATGTGTGGAGAAGCCCAGACAGTTGTCACCAGCCGGGGGATCTTCCATTGGGGACACTCTCAGTGTGGAGACATTTCCTCCTACTTCGTGTTGTGTCACCAGGACAGGAAGTGAGGGGGAATCTCCCTGAGGGGACACAAGGAGCTGTATGAGGTGTATGAGGCTTTACACATGAAGAAGAATGTCCTCCTCATCTGATGGGCCCCTCCACCACACCGAACCCCGCACTCATCTTCCTGCCCGGGGCTGTGAAATGCACGACTCCGGTGGGTGTAAAAAGATGTCCTCTTGCCGACTTCAGACTGTAGGCTTACTTTGTGGCTGAGTGCGGGGTGTAGGAAGATGGCCGTGACGGAACGTCACATCCGTTACACGATATTCACGGGTCGCCCAATCTGACAGAACACCTGCCTGTCCTCCGCCGCTGCCTGCCAACTTCCATCCAATCACAACGCGGAACTCCGCGCAGGCACTGAGATAGACACCCCGGGTCTGGCTGCGGAGTGGAGCTCCACTTTTGACAGGAAGCGGGGAATGAGGAAATCACGTGATGCGTAGGTCACGTCACGGCTTGAGAGGACCAAGATGGCGGTGTGTGTAGCTGTCATCGCTAAGGAGGTGAGAAAGAAGATGATGGGGGGCACCAGAACCGACCGGACTTTCCTCCACTCTGGGGGTTGTCAGTGCTGGCTGTGACTTGTAGTTCATGTACAGACTGTCTGGGGGAGGGGAGGAGGTCTGAAGGCCCCCCTCTTCATGTACATTGATGTCTTCCATCCCCATCACTTTACTGGGTGGAACAAACCATTGGGGGGGGGGGGGGGTTACTATCCGGGGCCATTCACATACATGTAAAAATCAGCATTTTTCTCCTGAAATCTGAGGCCCTGGAGAATAAAACGGTGGGTGCTGCGATGTTTTACATTGCGCGGTCTTTGCGCAGCCATTTATCAAACGCAAATTTCCAGAAACAAATACACCATAATGCCGGGTCCAACAAATCCCAGGTCACCATGGCGACAAGAAATTGCGTCCTATCGCCTGAGCTTTGGTCAGCCGGGCGGCTGTGCTGAGAAAAAAAAGGCAAGGCTGTCCAACGCACTCCCACCACACCTGTGATTGGGCCCTGCGAGCCGAGAAAGCTTGGATTGGGAAACAGTCATTGATGATCTCATGCCAACCCCCCCCCCCCCCCCCCAATCCATTAACTATTGTCTTGCTTAATACATAGAGCCGCTCCGTCTCCAGCATTATCGCATTCCTCCCCCGCCATTACTAGATGTGATTTCCTCTACATGTGTATGTGTGACCCCGCCCCTGTTCTTTTCCTGTGACCCCGCCCCAGTTTTCCTCCTGTGATCCCGCCCCCAGTTTTCCACCTGTGATCCCGCCCCCAGTTTTCCACCTGTGATCCCGCCCCCAGTTCTCCTCCTCCTGTGATCCCGCCCCCAGTTCTCCTCCTCCTGTGATCCGGCCCCCAGTTCTCCTCCTGTGATCCCGCCCCCAGTTCTCCTCCTCCTGTGATCCCGCCCCCAGTTCTCCTCCTCCTGTGATCCCGCCCCCCCCCCAGTTCTCCTCCTCCTGTGATCCCGCCCCCCAGTTCCTCCTCCTGTGATCCCGCCCCCCAGTTTCCTCCTCCTGTGATCCCGCCTCCCAGTTCTCCTCCTCCTGTGATCCCGCCCCCAGTTCTCCTCCTCCTGTGATCCCAGTTCCCCCCAGTTCCCCTCCTCCTGTGATCCCGCCTCCTCCTGTGATCCCGCCCCCAGTTCTCCTCCTCCTCCCGCCCCCCCTGTTTTCCCGCCCCCAGTTCTCCTCCTCCTGTGATCCCGCCCCCAGTTCTCCTCCTCCTGTGATCCCGATCCCGCCCCCAGTTTTCCTGTGATCCCGCCCCAGTCCTCGGAATGTCAGTACAGTGCGGAGTTTTAAGCTGAAATTTGATTTTCTCTTTCAGAATTATCCGTTATACATTCGCAGCATCCCCACCGAGGAGCAGCTGAAGTTCCATTACACGGTGCACACCTCCCTGGATGTGGTGGATGAGAAGATCTCTGCTATGGGAAAAGCTTTGGTGGATCAAAGAGAACTGTACCTGGGACTGCTCTACCCCACCGAGGACTACAAAGTGTATCCTTCACATGGGACTCCGTTCTGGAACACGGCCTGGCTGAATGGATGGGAGAGGAGACCATGTTCTATTCATGTGGGCCTGAGGGGCCCCGGGTCTTCCTGTGGTCTTAAGGATAAGTTTTAGATGAAGTACGGGGACCTTCTCCCCAGAGTGCTGCCACAACGAGGGGGGGGGGGGGCACTCTGGGGAGAAGTTCCCTGTACCTACTCCATCTCTAAAATGAATAAAAAATAAAGCCAGTTAAACAGTTTTATCCCATAGTTCAGGTTTGGGGGGGGGGGGGGAGACAGATTGCAGCACACAGGACACGTCTCCGCGGTCCGGAACTTGTGTCCGCGCCGGGGAAAGGCCCCCCGTCTGTGTCCGCGCCGGGGTAAGGCCCCCCGTCTGTGTCCGCGCCGGGGGAAACGCCCCCCGTCTGTGTCCGCGCCGGGGAAACGCCCCCTGTCTGTGTCCGCGCCGGGGAAACGCCCCCCGTCTGTGTCCACGCCGCGGAGATTGTCCCCCACCGGGGAGATTTGCCCCCTGTCGGTGTCCCCCGCCGGGGACATTTGCCCCGTCGGTGTCCCCCGCCGGGGACATTTGCCCCCTGTCGGTGTCCCCCGCCGGGGACATTTGCCCCATGTCTGTGTCCCCCCCGCCGGGGACATTTGCCCCCTGTCTGTGTCCCCCCCCCCCCGCCGGGGACATTTGCCCCCTGTCTGTGTCCCCCCCGCCGGGGACATTTGCCCCCTGTCTGTGTCTGTGTCCCCCCCGCCGGGGACATTTGCCCCCTGTCTGTGTCCCCCCCCCGCCGGGGACATTTGTCCCCCCCCCCCCCTGTCTGTGTCCCCCCCGCCGGGGACATTTGCCCCCTGTCTGTGTCCCCCCCGCCGGGGACATTTGCCCCCTGTCTGTGTCCCGCCCGCCGGGGACATTTGCCCCCTGTCTGTGTCCCCCCCGCCGGGGACATTTGCCCCCTGTCTGTGTCCCGCCCGCCGGGGACATTTGCCCCCTGTCTGTGTTCCCCCGCCGGGGACATTTGCCCCCTGTCGGTGTCCCCCCGCCGGGGACATTTGCCCCCTGTCGGTGTCTCCCGCCGGGGACATTTGCCCCCTGTCTGTGTCTCCCGCCGGGGACATTTGCCCCCTGTCTGTGTCTCCCGCCGGGGACATTTGCCCCCTGTCTGTGTCCCTGCTGGAGACTTTGAAAACAGAACAGCCATGCGGAACTCCAAGTCATTCAGACACACAGCTCTGTCTGTCTGTATGAACTACAAGCCCCAACATCCTTAGCGGCTGTCAGCATGTAGTTCTCAATGAACAACCCCGGGCTGAGGCTGTCCTCACTTTCCATACACAGGTTTTGTATTGTGTAGTTACACGGATCTGGGACGAGCTCTGCCCTTCCCCCGCACTCCCAGCGATGGATAATAGAAGGGAACCCGTTGGAGCCTCGAGCAGCACCCATAATTTGGCGTTGGTTCAGTGTGGGTATTCCTGGGTGACGTTCGGTGACTTCTTTCCAAACTGTCCGACTCCTTAACCCCCCTCCAGATACGGCTACGTCACCAACTCTAAAGTAAAATTTGTCATGGTGGTGGATTCTTCTAACACGGCGCTTCGGGACAATGAAATCCGCAGTGTAAGTACAGCTCAGTGTGAATCCTCCGACACGCGGTACGATCGTTGGACGACCGAGCGTCTGATTTTTGTCAAAAGGCTTTCCATACAAAATATATACAGTAAAACCTTGGCGAGCGAGCAGAGTTCATTCCGGAAACATCCATGTAATCCAAAACACTTGTATATCAAAGCAAATTTCTCCATAAGAAATAATGGAAACTCAGATGATTCGTTCCACAACTATTTATTCATAGGTCCTCAGTTTATAGTCCATGTAAAAAGATTATAGCGATGTGATTGGTTGTGTAACCATAAAATGTCCGTCTACAAATGGAATCCTCCACAAGGGGATTAGAAGCAAAATCCAGCAGGAGCTCCAGAGTATAAAAAGAGAAGAGAGGCGCCTCTAAGTGTAGCAATATGGTTACATTTAATGAAGATGCAACATTTAGCAACTCGCATGGTTGATGATTAAAAACAGGCACATCTAAGTATGCAGGCATCGGGGTAAAGCTGTCCACATAGACCATCCCCGCACCGCCATTGACGTCATCCCATCCACGCTACATTCCATGAGCGGTTTAAGCCTCACTTTCAGATCGCTCTACGGCAGGGTAGTCTTCCCTGTCACGATTGCAGACTGACAGACCATCGCCGGCTCTCGCCGCTGTCGGCCTGCAATCGTGACAGGGAAGACTCCCCTGCAGTAGAGCGATCTGAAAGCGAGGCTTGAGCAGCGTGGAAGGGATGACGTCAATGGCGGTGCGGGGGATGGTCTATGTGGACAGCTTTACCCCGGATGTCTGCATACTTAGATGTGCCTCTTTAATCATCAACCATGCGAGTTGCTAAATGTTGGCCCTTCGTTAAATGTAACCATCGCTACACTTAGAAGCGCCTCTCTTTTTTTATACTCAGTTGTGACGTGACGCTACTTGTATATCAAAATGTATTTATAAATTTAGCTGGTCTTGCAAAACGCTCTCAATCCAAGGTTTTACTGTATATAGATTGTACCCCCCCCCCCCCCCCCCCCCCCTTCCCATATGTAACCGAGGCAGCTGACCACCCAACAGACTGAAACCTTTTTTTGTACTTATTTTTTTTTTTTTTAGATGTTCCGCAAACTTCACAACTCCTACACAGATGTGATGTGCAACCCCTTCTATAACCCCGGAGACCCCATCCAGTCACGGTGAGTTTTCATTCACAGGAACAGTTTCCACAATTCAAATACAAAAAAGGACTTGTAAGGAACCCAAATCACCAGAACTATAAATGATAAAATATAGAACTGGATCTATTCAAGAGATCCAAATTAAAAACACAATTTCAAAAATGTAACCTTTTCAAAATTGTATGTAATTCTGTGGGAACCTTTTTAAAAGTGCTTTGTATTTAAATTCTGAAAATGATTTCAGTTGCATGGGATGTGGTAGCGCTTTTTAATTTGCTCTTTTTATTTATTGTAAAACATTTGAGCGCTCCTGACCTGCATTTAACCACTTCTTTCCCATAGGCCTTCATATGACGTCCTGGACTTTCAGTGATGATATCTAACTGATGGGTGCAGCTGCAGCATCATCCAGATATCATCTTTTTCGGACGGCGATTTTCTGCACCGTAAGAACAATCATAGCGCCAGTTCAGCCGCTTGATCCTTCTTACAGGCGGCAGCAGGAGACATTCTCTCTCTTCCCCCCCCCCCCCCCCCCCCCAACCTTCCGCTGTTTTTACCGACTTGCCCGTGCGATCGGCAAGCCGGAGAACAAATCGGTCGCCACCGAAAGTTGAGTATAGAGATTTTTGGTGACCAGATGGTCCCCAGTCATCTCTATGACCGCCAGAGGCCTGGACGCGACATTATGACATCACGTTCAGGCCAGCGGAAGTAAACAATGCCAGGGACATGGCTGGAAAAAGCAGAGTGTGCGTGTTTTTTTTTTTCCCCCTCGCCTTTTCAGCCTATAGGAGAGATGTGGGGTCTATAAGACCCCCACATCTCTCCCTTAAGAGGACCTGTCTAGGGCTGAAACAACTAATCGATCGACAACTAATCAATTATGAAATTAATCGATTACTATTTTCATAATCAATTAATCGGCCAGTAACATAATGGGGTTTAAAAAAAAAAAAACTAAAATGAGCCCTTTATAGTATAAAAAGAGCAAATACTCGCTACTGTAAATGACTTTCACAGTTCTACAGTAAAAAAAAAAAAAAAAGTACCCCTTACAGTAGTGATTATCTGTTTTTTTTGTTGTACTATAAAGGGCTAATTTTAGTTTTTTTTTTTTAACCCCCATTATGTTACTAAACGTCTCCGGCCTGGTTCACACTTGGGACACGTTCACATCTATGCTTTTTTCAGCCCCTGCTGTTTAAAAAAAAAGTCCCCGACTCTTTCCAAAGAAAAACAGTGCTTTTTTGGTTCAATATACTTCAATGGAGAAGCTGCAGAAAAGCATGTAATGCGATTTTGCAGCAATTTGTGTTTTTTAATCTGCCCAACAACTAATTGGACAAAAAAAAGTATATATCTCTTCTGTCTGTTATTCTCAGAGTGGTTTAAATAGTTTGCTCCCTAACCTCATAGTTGGTTATTTATATTTACCACTCCATAGAGATAAGAATAAATTGCCTTTTTTTTTTTTTTTTTAACTTTACATATTAACAAAATTATACACCACACTTTTTTTTTTTATGGTTATTAATCGATTAATCGATTATTCGAAACAATAATCGGGCAACTAATCGATTATGAAAATAATCGTTAGTTGCAGCCCTAGACCTGTCATGCACTACTCTTATTACAAGGGATGTTTACATTCCTTGTAATAGAAATAAAAGTTCTAAAAAAAAAAAAAAAAAAAAAAAAACTATTTAAAAAGAGAAAAGTGTAAAAGTTAAAATAAACAAATACATTTAAAGCGTGCTCACCCACAGAAGAAAACGCATATACATAAGTCGCGCACGTGAGGTATCGCAGCGTGCGTTAGAGCAAGCACAATAATTCTAGCCCAAAATCTCCTCTAAATATAAACTGGTAACCTGTAAAAATATTTACAGTGTCGCCTATGGAGATTTTTAAGTTACCGAAGTTTGGCGCCATTCCACGAGTGTGTGCAAATTTAAAGCGTGACATGTTTGGGCGTCTATTTACTCGTAACATCATCTTTCACATTATACAAAGAAATTGGGCTAACTTTACTGTTTCTGTAATTCATTAAACTTTTTTTTTTTTTTCTTTTTTTAAACGTTTGAAAAAATGCTGCGCAAATACCATATGACGTAAAAAGTTGCAACAACCGGCATTTTATTCCCTAGAGCAGGGTTTTTCAAACTATGGCCCTCCAGTTGTTCAGGAACTACAATTCCCATCATGCCCCAGTCATGTCTGTGAATGTCATGAGTTTTACAATGCCTCATGGGATGGTGTAGTTCTGCAACAGCTGGGAGGGCCGTAGTTTGAGGATCCCTGCCCTAGAGTCTCTTCTTAAAAAAAAAAACATATATAATGTTTGGGGGTTTTGATTTAATTTTCTAGCAAAAAATACAAAACAAACAAAATACAAACAACTTGTAAACAAAAAGCCCCAGTGTGGAAGTGGTTATCATATGGGTTGGATTACTAAAAGTGGAGAGTGCAAGATCTGGTACAGCTCTGCATAGAAACAATCAGCTTCCAGGTTTTATTGTCAAATCTGAAGTTAGAAGCTGATTGGCTACCATGCAGAGCTTCACCAGTTTTTTACTCTTTAGTTTTAGTAAATCAACCCCATAGTGTCTGAGGTGACAGAGTGATTCTTGCGTTAGGCCCTTTTCAGATGGAGAAGAATCCGCCCGCTCAGCGGGGAATCTCTCATGACCAGTCCGTGTCCGCTCCACTATGCAGAGCGGACACAGACAGAGCCTGCTCTCCTCTAGGGGGGTCGGTCGGATGGAAACTGACTGCATGTCCGTTTCCATCCAATGGTCATCTGACCTGCAGGACAGATGGCAAAGGTATGGCCATACATCTATTTTAATCGGATGCCCGGCGGGTGTCAGCGGACATCCGCCGTCCCATAGAGAACAATGGGTGGTCTGATTGGGTCCACCTGAAAAACAGACATGCGGACCAGATTTTTATTTTTTTCTTACATTTGTAACAAGTTGTCTAATAATAATAATGCATTATTCTGTTTTTATTTTAGGGCTTTTGACAACACGGTCTCCTCCATGATGGTGCCCGCATGCTGAGCGACATTTCAAGATCCTGTATATAGGGGGGGGGGGGGGTGTATACTCCGGTATGTGTGGTGCAGTTATAGTGTACATATATTGTGTAAAATAAAGAGAATACTCTTAACTTTAGCATGCGCCAGGTTTTGCTTCTAAGGAGGTTGAAGTGTATCTAAAGTAGTGGCGGCCCGTGCATTACGGGCACCGCCACCCCTATCCGTGCATCTGACCCCCTGATCTCCATACCCAGATGCACGGATTCCAATGGGGGGGGGGGGGTGTTTTTTATTTATTTTTTTAGGATCCTCCTCCCTCCTGGGCCAATCAGGAAGACCAGTCACCCCGATTGGCTGAAAGGACAGGTGCTCCTATTGGACACCTAGCAGGAGGAGAGAAGAGATGCATGGCAGAAGCCACCATGATCTAAGAGAGGATACAGGACACACTGCCTGACCCACAGCTCGCTGCCCGTCACCCACTGCCTGACCCACAGCTCGCTGCCCGTCACCCGCTGCCTGACCCACAGCTCGCTGCCAGTCACCCACTGCCTGACCCACAGCTCACTGCCAGTCACCCGCTGCCTGACCCACAGCTCGCTGCCAGTCACCCGCTGCCTGACCCACAGCTCGCTGCCAGTCACCCGCTGCCTGACCCACAGCTCGCTGCCAGTCACCCGCTGCCTGACCCACAGCTCGCTGCCCTTCACCCGCTGCCTGACCCACAGCTCGCTGCCAGTCACCCGCTGCCTGACCCACAGCTCGCTGCCCATCACCCGCTGCCTGACCCACAGCTCGCTGCCCGTCACCCGCTGCCTGACCCACAGCTCGCTGCCCGTCACCTGCTGCCTGACCCCACAGCTTGCCAACTACATGGGGTAAGTGCCAGACAGACCAGTAGACAGCGGGAAGGGATTGGGTGGTGCTGGTTAAGGGCCGGGGGTGTGGTTTGCCCCCCCCCCCCCAAAATAAAAAACCCACCAGCCACAACTGATCTAAAATTTTGGATAGTGGTAAGAAGTTAGAACCCCTGTCAGGTTTTATTGCTGTCTAGGTGACCCCTGTCACCGCTATTGGAAGGAGGGGAAACTTTACCCTTTTGAATCACCACCAGAACTGGAAGAGTGTTGAAATCTTGCAATGGGGACACTTGTTCTAGTGCCAAGTTCCTGAAAAGGGCATTGGAGATTTATTTGTGTTGGGTTTTGCGGGACAGAAAGTGAAGAAAATTCTTAGTAATGGAAAACGGATGTAAAATAATAAACCCTGGCAGAGGTTTTAAACTGTTCCCTACCCCAGGATTAGGCTGCCATTGAAATGAGGGATGGAGATGAATCTTCTGAGATGGGCAGCCTATGAGACAACACTGGATCCACCAAGCTGGGCTGCAAGAACAACAAGCAGAAAGCTATTGCTGAAGAAACATTACCTCCCATCAGGAGTTTACTGAAAAGTGCAGCAAATAATAATAAAAAAAAAAAGGTTTGGTGGGCTGCAGCTGATAAGGGTTGAACTTTTAGCCTTCCACATGTGAGGGGGGGGGGGAGCCAACACTACTCATCACCTTAAAGTGTTTGTAACCCTAAAATGAAACGAGAAAATGTATCCTGTTCCTTTAAAGCAGGGGGTAGGCAACCTTGGCCCTCCAGCTGTGGGGAAAACTACAAATCCCATCATGCCTTTCCTCTAGAAGTCATGCCTGCGATTGTCAGGGTTCTGCAATGTCTCATGGGACTTGTAGTTTCACCACAGCTGGAGGGCCGGTGTTGCCTACCCCTGCTTTAAAGCACGTTATACAGCACAGTGCTTGTGCTGTGAAATTTGGCCCTTTGTCCAATCTAAAATACCTGCCTGATCCTGCCCTCCCCCCTGTAAACTGACCACGTTCATCATGGCTGAGCCCAGACACTGGTCAGTTTACATGCCTCCTGTCATCTGCAGCTCTCCTCTCCTCCCGTCAACTCCGATCTGCTCCACTCCCCAGCTCTCCCCCTCCTGCTGCAATCATAACTGTGTCTGATGCCTACAATCCCCTCTGTTATATTACATGATGTGTACCTGGGTTTGTTTTTTGTTTGGCTCACATCCAGACACCCACCCCCCACCCCTCCGGGTAAATGGCCTTGGCAGGCCGTAGTTTGGAGGACCCCTGCTCTACATGCTGCCGCCCTCCTATCAAGGTGTACAGGGGGGCTGCACAGGCCCCCTGGAGTATGGGGTCAGGTCGCAGACCTCTGTACATATACCCTTGATGTCTTGGAATGGCCCAAACAAAGCCCATACCATAACTGAACTGAGAATAAAGACCTAAATTGCTGTTCTACGATTGGCTCCATCCAATCTGACAGACTTCAAGCAATACGGCCAAAAAGAATGAGCAAAATCGATAGGATTCCGTTGGCAATAATGTTTGAGAAATGCTCAATTGTGAATATTTATGCAACAAATACATGTCCTCTTCACCCCGCCCCCCCCCCCCCCTTAAAGGTTCGCAGTTGAATTCACAAGCAAAAAAAAAGGGTACCACATCCCATCTATGCTTCTCTAAATGAAGAAAAGAGAAAATTGGACTTTACTGGTACAGAAGAAGAAAAAAAAAAAAACCCCCACACTAGAACTATTAAAATTCACTAGAACTTTATTACACGGGTCATAAAATCCAGTTGGATCAATTTCTATTCTAAATGAGCACAAGCTGTGTTGTGTTAATTCCTCCTTCTACATTAAAACATGTCCAGCACCCTACTGGTGTATTGTAACATACAGAGCATCCGGAAAATATTCACAGTGCTTCAATTTTTCCACATTATGTTATGTTACAGCCTTATTCCAAAATGGATTCAAGTCATTATTTTCCTCAAATTTCTACAAACAATCCCCCATAATGACAAAAGGAAAGAAGTTTTTTTTTTCCTCTCTTTTAAATAAATTTGAAAATAATTCAAACAAAATAAATAAAAAATCCATGTAAATAAGTTTTACAGACTCCTCCCATGCACACAAGTATCACATGTGCATGGGAGGAGCCTGCAAAACTTATGTGCATGGGAGGAGCCTAAGTATCACAGGCTCCTCCCATGAACATAGAAAAACTGTTTTGGGTTGCCCCAAGGGATGTTATGGGTAGAGATAATGGCAGGAAAATGAAGTTGAAGAGAATAAAATTATGTATAAAAGTAAAAAATATCTTTATTAAAGTACTAAATACATAAATTGGTGTATATCACATACCAAGAGCAAAAAAATACAAACGCATGATATAATCTACCAAATTATTGAAATACACAAATAGATCCACCCTCAGGGTCAGATGTAAGTGATGGTTACAACAAAACCATCACTTACATCTGACCCTGAGGGTGGATCTATTTGTGTATTTCAATAATTTGGTAGATTATATCATGCGTTTGTATTTTTTTGCTCTTAGTATGTGATGGACACCAATTTATGTATTTAGTACTTTAATAAAGATATTTTTTACATTCATACACAATTTACTCTCTTCACCTTCATTTTCCTGCCATTATCTCTACCCATAATATCCCTTGGGGCAACCCAAACCAGTTTTTCTAGACGTTCTGGGATGTGGTAGAAATGGTTAGGATTTCTCGTTTATTAGTATTCTCTGTTCGCTTTCAAGTTTTCCTCCCATGCACATAAGCATCACAGGCTCCTCCCATGCACATAAGCACCACAGGCTCCTCCCATGCACATAAGCATCACAGGCTCCTCCCATGCACACAAGCACCACAGGCTCCTCCCATGCACACAAGCACCACAGGCTCCTCCCATGCACACAAGCACCACAGGCTCCTCCCATGCACACAAGCACCACAGGCTCCTCCCATGCACACAAGCACCACAGGCTCCTCCCATGCACACAAGCACCACAGAGATTTCCATGACACTCAGAATTGAGCTCAGGTGCCTCCCTTTTTCCTTCATCCTTGAGCTGTTTCTACAACTTGTTTGGAGACCACCTGTGGTAAATTCAGTTGATTGGACACGATTTGAAAAGGCGCACACCTGTCTATAGAAGGTCTCACAGGTAACAGTGCATGTCGGAGCACAAACCAAGCCATGAAGTCCAAGGATATGTCTGTAGACCTCAGAGACAGGATTGTATGGAGGCACAGATCGGGGGAAGGGTACAGAAACATTTCTGCAGCATTGAAGGTCACAATGAGCACAGTGGTCTCCATCATCCGTAAATGGAAGAAGTTTGGAACCACCAAGACCCTTTCTAGAGCGGGCCGTCCGGCCAAACTGAGCAATCGGGGGAGGAGGGCCTTAGAGAGGTGACCAAAAACCCGAAGGTCGCTCTGACAGAGCTCCAGCGTTTCTCTGTGGAGAGAGGAGAACCTTCCAGAAGAACAACCATCTCTGCAGCACTCCAACAATCAGGCCTGGATGGTAGAATGGTCAGACGGAAGCCACTCAGTAAAAAGGCACATGACAGCCCATCTGGAGTTTGCCAAAAGACACCTGAAGGACTCTCAGACCATAAGAAACAAAATTCTCTGGTCTGATGAAACAAAGATTGAATGATTTGGCCTGAATGGCCGTTATGTCTGACGGAAACCATGCACCGCTCATCACCTGACCAATACCATCCCTACAGTGAAGCATGGTGGTGGCAGCATCATGCTATGGGGATGTTTTTCAGCAGCAGGAACTTGGAGACTAGTCAGGATTGAGGGAAAGATGAAAGCAGCAATGTACAGAGACATCCTTGATGAAAACCTTCTCCAGGCCACTCTGGACCTCAGACTGGGGCGAAGATTTATCTTACAAACAGGACAATGACCCTAAGCACACAGCCAAGATAACAAAGGGGTGGCTACGGGACAACTCTGTGAATGTCCTTGAGTGGCCCAGCCAGAGCCCAGACTTGAACCCGACTGAACATCTCAGGTGAGATCTGAGCTGTGCACCGACGCTCCCCATCCAACCTGCTGGAGCTTGAGAGGTCCTACAAAGAAAAATGGGAGACACTGCCCAAAAAATAGGTGTGCCGAGCTTGTAGCATCATACCCAACAAGACTTGAGGATGTAATTAGTGCCAAAGGAGCTTCACCAAAGTATTGAGCAAAGCCTGTGATACTTCTGTACATGGGGAGGAGCCTGCGATACCCGTGTACATGGGGGAGGAGGAGCCTGCGATACCCGTGTACATGGGGGAGGAGGAGCCTGCGATACCCGTGTACATGGGGGAGGAGGAGCCTGCGATACCCGTGTACATGGGGGGGAGGAGCCTGCGATACCCGTGTACATGGGGGGGAGGAGCCTGCGATACCCGTGTACATGGGGGAGGAGGAGCCTGCGATACCCGTGTACATGGGGGAGGAGGAGCCTGCGATACCCGTGTACATGGGGGGGAGGAGGAGCCTGCGATACCCGTGTACATGGGGGAGGAGGAGCCTGCGATACCCGTGTACATGGGGGGGAGGAGCCTGCGATACCCGTGTACATGGGATTTTTTTTATTTAGTAAATTTGCAAAGATTTCAAACAAACTTCTCTCACGTTGTCATTATGGGGGATTGTTTGTAGAATTTTGAGGAAAATAATGAACTTAATCAATTTTGGAATAAGGCTTTAATAAAACAAAATGTGGAAAAAAAGTGAAGCGCTGTGAATACTTTCCGGATGCTCTGTATATGTATCCTTAATGGTGTGAACCAATTTGGGACAAAGCGATTGTAAAGGCTATTTTACCACAACACAGCTTGTGCCAATTTAGAAATCGAAATTGGTCCAACTGGATTTTATGACCCATGTAATAAAATGGCAGTGAACTTTAATTGTTCTAGCGCATTTTCTATTGTACCAGTAAAGTCCGATTATTTTTTTCCCCCTTATTTACAAGTTCCTAATAGACTAGATGTTTACACTATACAGGAAATCTGAGGTTGAAGTTGCAGTTAGTCTGGGTATAGATGGGCACCCAATGCCTGTATTGTTGGGAGTGGAGGACCAAACTGAAAACACTATTTAATCCATTTATAATAATATTTAAAGGAGTTGTAAATCCTCAAAGTCCTACTGTCTGTGTCAATGGACGCAGCAGCATGCCCACACTAGTGCCCCCATGGAAAGCAGCCTTTCCGTGGGGACACTTGAGAAGAGGAGGCACCAGGAGCGCTGCCAGGGGACCCCAGGAAAAAAAAAAAAAAATGGAAGGATCAGGGCCGCTCTGTGTATAACCCTTACACAGAGGTGGAAAGTATAAAACGACTTTTTTTTATATAAAAAAAAAAAAAAAAAAAACCTTTAAGGCCCGTACACACGATTGGACTTTTTGACAACCAACATGCAAATTAGCTGGTTTGGACCAACATCCGACCGTGTGTACGCTCCATCGGACCAACTTTTTCCAGGTTTCATCGGACTTTTGTTGGCTGTGTGAACGGACCAACTTTCTGCCAACAAAAGTCCGATGGACCAAAGTCCGACCGCATGTACACAAAACCAACGGACTTTTGTCCACAGTACAAACACGCATGCTCAGAACCAATGCAAAAGATCAGACAACAATATAGAAGTTGACCAAAGGTGGCGCTGGAGTATTTGAACGTCCTCTTTTGAAGAGTCGTCAGTACGTTGAAATGTCACTACGTTGGTAGTCTCAAAAGTCCGACCGTGTGTATGCAATACCAACTTGAGGGCCAACGCCCTTTGGACAAAAATCCACGGGAAAGTTGGTCCACAGTCCGATCGTGTGTATGAGGCTTTACAATCACTTTAAAGAGCAACTCCACCCATCCATGGCTCTATGCTTTATTTTATTGAGAAATCACTTTGAAAAAAAAAACACCCCCTTTTGCCGTGGCCATCTTGAGTAAGGGCAGATTCATGTAGCATTTATTTTCCTGTGCAACGACATATTCAGCGACCCATCACAGTTTGCTACGGAAGTGACGTTCCATCGCCATCTTGCTACGCCCCACACTCGTCCACAGCAAGGATACACTAATGCCCCGTACACACGGTCAGAATTTCCAATAGAGAATGTCCGATCGGACCATGTTGTCGGAAAATCTGCCGATGTGTGGGCTCCATCAGACTTTTTCCGTTGGAATTTCCGCCGGAAAAAAAATTTGAGAGCAGGATCTCAAATTTTCCGCCAACAAAATCCGATCAGACTTTTTCCGATTGACAAAGTGCCACGCATGCTCAGATCAAATTACGAGACCAAAAGCTATTGGCTACTAGCCTCTACGTAGTTCCGTCGTACGCAACGAACGTCACCACGTTCAGAATGATCGAATTTTCCGACAACTTTGTCCGACCGTGTGTATGCAACACCAGTGTCGGAAAAAAATCAGACGGATTTTGTGGTCGGAATTTCAGACCGTGTGTATGGGGCATTAGAAGGGGGAAAGCGGACATGTTGTTACACCCACCAGAGTTTCGCATTTTACACGTATTTATAACAGTGAAGTGAGTTTCTATAGTGAAATACAGTACTTAGAACTCTGTCTGACTGCTTAGATGTTGAATTTTAAAAGCAACAAACTTCTGTCAGATTAGCAAACCTGTGAGATGACCGCGGTTGCCGCTGCTTTTAAAAATTCAAGATCTAAGTAGTCAGACGGAGTTCCAAGTCCGGTATTTCACTATATAAACTGGACTTTACTGTTATAAATACGTGTAAAATGCAAAACTCCGGTGGGTGTAACAACACGTCTGCTTTCCTCCTTCTTATTGTATCCTTACTGTGGATAAGTGTGGGGTGTAGCAAGATGGCGGCGACGGAACGTCACTTCCGTAGCAAACTGCGATGGGTCACCGAATAGGTCTTTACACCTGCAATCCATCTGCCCTTAGCTCAAGAATGCATGAAGGAGGGTGCGCTTAGATGAGAAAACCCCTCCTCCCCTCCTGAAGACTCCTGGGATGTATGACATCATTTGCTTAGGCAAGAAACCAGGAAGTAACTGAAGAAATGTATTAAAAAAAAAAAAAAAGTTTAACTAAAAATAATATACTTTCCTATCCATTTGCTAATACTAGCAGCATTAAAAATAATAAAGGTTGATTACGTTTTTAAAGAGGACCTTGACTCTCCCGATCTTTCATGAGAGAAGTATAGGGGCTTCTGTCATTGGTCTCCTGAAAATGCTGGTTGCCTGACTTCAAACAGCACAGATCTGATACTCGCATGCTGTAAAGGAGAGCCACATCTTCATATGCTTGTTCCAAAGCACTGAAGGTAATACCATGAACAAGCATGACAGGCAGATGACCAACATTCTCAAAAGGAGAGGTCGGCAATGGCATTTCCTCCATTTCTATTGGGACAGTATAGTTAATCTGGCTGTAAAAATGTAAAAATAGAACAGAAGCCTAAAAAATATTAAAAAAAAAAAGAAGTCTTGAAACATATTTTTTTTAATTGTATAAGAAAACTTTTTTTTTTTTTTAAACAAACCTGTAGTGTCATTTTCAAAACTTTAGTTTTACAAGAGCAAGAAATTCTTGAACATCAAAATCTGTGCCAAACCAATGACATGATGGCTAATCCAGGTTTACTGGTTCATAGAGGTTCTGAATATCTCCATTCATGTAACGGCAGGGCTCTAGAAGTTCTGCCCGATCCGGGCGCTGGACAGCCACCATTGCTAGATTTGTGTCTCCACAACGTTCAGCGTTGGTTATTCCACCAACCCGATCTTCCACGTCCTCTAAGAAGGAACAATAAAAAGGAAGATATGTATGAGTTACAGTGCTTGGTAACAGCATGGAAACATTATTTTCATGATTTTATTGGAGTTGACGTCATAAGGAAAGCGAAACAATCCTACTGTTTCCAGCACTGTTGGCCTTCAAGTTCTTGTTGTCCTATAGGAGGCACACAGCAAAGCAGGACCCTTAAGGCTTTAAACGTTTGAAATAAAAAAAAATAAAAAAAATAAACTCTCCAGCTAAGGACACTCCTACTGTGTGGTCTTCAGTGCAAAACAACAAGGCCCTACACCACAAATCTGTGCAACTTCAGTAACTTTACTGAAAACAAGTGGACATGGCCTAAAGTAAAAAATAACAAACAAACAAACAAACACACACCACTGAATATGTTATACCAGCCTTTCTCAATGTTTTTAACACACAGAACTCTTGAAAGAACTTTCCAGTCTCAGGGATCCCCTGCTAATAATTCCTACATCTACAACTCAGAATAAAATTACTGTGATGGTCACTGGGAAAAATACTCCCTTACTGATAGCTAAAAAGATCAATGGTGTCAGTGGAAACTTCTGACAGGGAGAAATTGCTCAAGGAATTCCTAGCAACCTCCGGAGGAGTCCTAGGGATCCATGGAATTATGGTTGAGAAACCCCGGTTTATACAATCTGATCCAAACCAGTGTAGACAAAAACCCAACACATAACCCATGGGAGGCTACACTCTCTCCAGAGGACACCAAGCTACGCAGTAGAAGAAGGTCCTTACAGGATGTGAGAGAGAGAGAGAGAGAGAGAGAGAGGAAGAGAGAGAGAGAGAGAGAGAGAGAGAAGAGAGAGAGAGTAGAGAGAGAGAGAGAGAGAGAGAGAGGCAGAGAGAGAGAGAGAGAGAGAGAGAGAGCGAAAGAAAAGAGAGAGAGAGCGAGAGCGAAAGAAAAGCGAGAGCGAGAGCGAAAGAAAAGAGAGCGAGAGCGAAAGAAAAGAGAGCGAGAGCGAAAGAAAGAGAGAGAGCGAGAGCGAAAGAAAAAGAGAGAGCGAGAGCGAGAGCGAGAGAAAAGCGAGAGCGAAAGAAAAGAGAGAGCGAGAGCGAGAGAAAAGAGAGAGCGAGAGCGAGAGCAAAGAGAGAGCGAGAGCGAGAGAAAGAGAGAGCGAGAGAGCGAGAGCGAAAGAAAAGAGAGAGCGAGAGCGAAAGAAAAGAGAGAGCGAGAGCGAAAGAAAAGAGAGAGCGAGAGCGAAAGAAAAAGAGAGAGCGAGAGCGAGAGCGAAAGAAAAAGAGAGCGAGAGCGAGAGCGAAAGAAAAGAGAGCGAGAGAGCGAGAGCGAAAGAAAAGAGAGCGAGAGCGAGAGAAAAAGAGAGAGCGAGAGCGAGAGCGAAAGAAAAGAGAGAGCGAGAGCGAAAGAAAAGAGAGAGCGAGAGCGAAAGAAAAGAGAGAGCGAGAGAGCGAAAGAAAAGAGAGAGCGAGAGCGAAAGAAAAGAGAGAGCGAGAGCGAAAGAAAAGAGAGAGCGAGAGCGAAAGAAAGAGAGAGAGAGCGAGAGCGAAAGAAAAGAGAGAGCGAGAGCGAGAGCGAAAGAAAAGAGAGAGCGAGAGCGTGAGCGAAAGAAAAGAGAGAGCGAGAGCGAGAGCGAGAGAAAAGCGAGAGCGAAAGAAAAGAGAGAGCGAGAGCGAGAGAAAAAGAGAAAGAGAAAGAGAAAGAGAAAGAGAAAGAGAAAAAGAGAGAGAGAGAAAGAGGAAAAAGAGAGAGAAAAAAAAGAGAAAAAAAAAGAGAAAGAAAGAGAAAAAAGAGAAAGAATCATTAGTAAGACGTCATATGCAGTTCAGTTTTGGGCCTCCAGTTCTCAAAAAGGATAAAAAAAATAAAAATAAAAATAAAAAATAAAAAAAATCGGGGAACTGGAGAAAGCGCAGAGAAGGGCAACCAAACTGATAAGAGGAGCTCTGCTATGAGGAAACAGAGGAACTGAATTTATTCTCTCTTGAGAAGAGGAGATTAAGGGGGGGATAGGATCTCCATGTATTAATACATAAGTGGTCCATATAGTGAACTTGGTGGTGTTACTTTTTTTAAAAAGGTCATCACAGATGACAAGGGGGCACTCTTTACAAATCGGGAGGCAAAAGAGATTTAAATCTCCAAATTCGGAAAGGTTTCTTCACAGTAAGAGCTGTGAAAACGTGGCATAGCAGATTCTGGCTAGCGCAATAGATTGCTTTAAAAAAGACCTGGATTCTTTCCTAAATGTTCATAATATAACTGGATACTAACATTTATAGGTAAAGTTGATCCAGGAAATACTCTATTGCCTCTTGGGGGATCAGGAAGGAATGTTTTCGCCTGCTGGAGCAAATTGGATCATGCTTTGCTGGGGTTTTTTTTTTTTTTCCCTCTGGATCAACTACAGGTATAGGATTGTATAATCCCCCCCCCCTTTTATTGGTTGGGCTTGTGTCTATTTTCAATTGGACTAACTATGTACACTCCACAGACCCTCCATAGATCCCCCTCTGACCTTACCAACACAAAGCGGAAGCCAATAACCTTAATTTTCTTAGCCACATGCCAAGCAATAGCTAAAGCCCGAGGACAGCC